>VYZS01102695.1:0-16669 GCA_013400695.1 Neodrepanis coruscans
CCACCAGCTGAACATAACTCCATCAATCACGACTCTGGGCCCAGCCATCCAGGCCCTTTTTTACCCAGCAGAAATAAGAACTTAAGGAAGCAGCATCTATTTACTTTGGAGAACTCAAACAAGCTTCCCTGTGATTTTCACATGCCCAGCCTTCTCCTCAGTGTTCCTGCTCTCCCTCTCTCCAGCACACTGCTTTGTACCTGACAGCAGCTGCCCGCAACAGGACTCTGGACAGCAGCTTCAGAGCAAAGAGATGGCCCAACACCCTCCTGCCCCTTCCAGGGAACCCCCTCTGGCATGGGCTCCCAGGATCTCCCCACTCCCCCAGCCCAGAGCAGGACTTCACCCTCTTGTCCCCACATCCCTCCCACCCCAGGCAGTGCCTTTCTCTGCCCCACATGACTGGCCCCAGGAACTAAAAGGCTTGGGTCTTCATGATTTTTTTCCCCCCAAATCAATGACTGCAGTGTGATGAAAAGAGCAAACACGATTGATCAAACCAAGAGTTTTATTTCCGCCTGTTAAAAGAACCCTTTGCTTTCCAGCAGAGTCCAACATCAATGGGCAGACAGACTTGAATACAATTAAATACAGGAAAAATTGAACTATATACAACAAGACAGACATCTACATAATATAAAGATTTTTGTCATTATCTATGAGTTCTTGCCAATGTGAAACATTACTGGAACTCAAATATATTCAGATTTCTGTTTTTTCTTTTTTTTCCCCCTAAAAAGAAAGCATGTAATGAATTTCCTATTTTTTTCTGTGTATTGAGGCATAATATCCATTTTGAGATGCACAAAATTTGTGGCACTTCACAGGGTACACAAGAGCTAAAAATATTTTGTTTTGTTATTTTATAGTTTATGATATCTAAATTTCAATTAAATCTATTTATTGAGATGCTAACTGTAAAGTGATATTTACATAGAGGGAGTTGTGCAAAGTCATTTTGGCTATGGCTAGTACACTGTGAAAGATGCACAGTTAAGCAACTCGCCCTCATCCCCAGAATTGATCCCTTAAATCCTCTTTTGATCATTCCTCTCATAGAGTAGCCACCCCATAATTTATTATTTCTTTCTTAAGCTACTGGGAGAAAGCTGTTTCTGTGACCCTTAAGAGTCTTGACAGTTTTAATGCTTTAAGCATTGACTATCTGCTGTTTGGGACACAAATGCAGCCCTTCAGTGTCACTGCACTGCCCTAAAACAGCTCTAGTCCTTGCTTGCAGTTTCTATTACCAACAGGAGCACACAGAAACTAAGTATGTTTAACTTTGTAGGAGTCACCCTATTGCCACAATGCAAAAACTACATATTCCTGATAACAGCACTGAACCAAAGCTATTCCAAACCAGGCTGGGGAAGGTACTGCATTTCTTCAGCCAGCGTTTATGGAACAAAACTGTATTACTACATCCCTAAACATCCTAATTAAAAAAAAAATTATCAACTTTACTTTGGGTTGCAAACTTCAAGGCAGACTTTGAGACAGCTAATTTAGAAGAGCTGCTTTAATTAAAGGCTTCCTACAGATCCCTAGGACAGGTTAGCAAAGATACATGTGATACCAATGTTAACACATCCTACAGCTGTGTAGCACCAGGGCACAGAAAGGTTCTTGTAATGGTTTCCATAATCAACCAACTGCTAAAAGGTGTCCAAAGTTAATTCTGGACTGTTTCATAGATGCGGCTACTACAAACGTGGATCATAAAACACTGATTTAAAACATCTTGTCTACATAAACCTGTTTGCATCAGTTCATTTAGGATTCCACATCAGCACGTTCAGTAACAGGCTTGAAGCAGACATTCAGAACTCAGTCCTGAGGTGAAAAAAAAGATGACTGGGAAACAGTGCATGAACTGGTCTATTCCTGCCTTCTTAAACAGAAGAATTGTCTCTCCTAGGACATACATCTGACTTTTCAAAAAAACACATTTAAAGAAAGCTGGACAACCCTCTGGGCAAAGGGAGATTAAACATGTCTCTCAAAAAGCTGTCAAGTTAACACAGCTATCAAACACCTTTTGAATCCTCCACTTCCTAAATCCAGGGCAGTACACTTATTTAAATTTCAATCCTATGCACCAGGCTACAACCAGTCAGGATAAGAGTAACAACCAGAAAGATCAGCAAAGTGAACACACTCAAAGCAGGGAACAGTTGATAGAGTAAGAAGATCTGTAGGTAGTTTGGTATTCAGCTGACAAGACAATGGCACACAACTTGCTTCTTAATCATCACTAGGAATCCTAGAGAAGACTATGTTCTCATTAGTTATTAGGAGAGAGTGTTACATAGCACAGCAGTAAACCCAAGAGACCATCTCATCATGTTAGAAAATAAACTCAGTGTTGGGATTCAAATACAGGAATTCTTGGCAGTTAAAACAAAGTATTTTCACATTGTACATGTTGCAACGTGTCTACGTACTTTAGATCTCATGGAGTTCATAAAAACATCTACACGTTCAAGCCTTCTGCTCAAAACACCTGACTGCTGGTCAACAGCAGGTTATTTTATTGCATAACCTTCATTGTCAATTTAAGACTCATTTATGAAAAAACAACCCATCAGTATAGAACTTACTCTACTTGAGCAAAGATGACATGCAGGAAAGCAAGAGTCGTGAGCTTCTTAGAGGATGAAAACAAAAATGTAATTAACTGGTAAATTGCTAATCTGTCTTCTGAAAACACTATTCCATACCTGTATGTGATGGTGGGAATAATTTATAGAGTAAGAAAAAACAAAATATTCAGGCCCCCTCATTTAAGCATTAAAAAAGTAGAAGGAAATTGATTAACTGCTTCCTTCCTGGTCTAGGCTGCTGGTCTAGTTTAGAGACAGTCACTGATGTAACAGAATAACCAGGAACATAACAAGAAGCAGCTTGGACCATAAAAAAGCTGTCTAGATACATACAAGTTGCTCTCCAAAAAAACCCAGTTTTATTTGGATTTCAGCACAACCTGTTGCTCTTTAAATCTTCAGAGCACTGAAAACATGACATATTCCCCCAAAATCCAGTTGAGACTGTCCTGAGAAATAGAAGTACTCATATATAAATGGGATGATATTGTCTGTGAGTGAGTTTCTTCCTGCAGGTTGGGCAAGAGTTGGCATTCCTAAGGGAATCACGGAGGCACTGACTGCAGAAGACATGGCCACATTTTGTTGACACAATCAGTCGTCCACTTTGCACAATCTGGAAGAAAAGAAACCACAACGGGCACTGGAAGTAAAGAATTCAACTTTGCTGGTCTCCTGCCACCAGGCAAGCAGGACTTGGGTATCTGGAATCATCCTTTCCTCTTAGAATAATAAGGAACTTAAAGACCTTTCAGCACCATCCTGGCAAACGTTTCTCCCTCATCCCACACCACCAAGAAGTGACTTGGGAGCGACAAATTACTCTGAGCTTCAAAGCCAGTTTGATTTCTAGCAAGATCCCACACGCCAACTGAGCTGTGTAGCTCCCTCTCTGCCCCGTTCTCCCTCCCACAAGACGGACAGGATGACAGGAGGCCCCTTACCTCTGAGTAGACATCCATGCAAATCGGACAGCTGACAGTACCAGACGGCCTTGTGGCAGAGAGAACACAATGAGAAAGAACAGGTAGCCATTAATTCCACTGTGCATCGAGGGCTCCCCACACACAAAATGTCACATCACCATCTGAGTGTACTGACTAGCTGGGATGCATTTCTTTTGAAGATCCCTGCCTATCTCTAACTCCCTCAGTCTGAGGAATGTAATGAGGAGTTTGGTCTCCCTGTCCTAAAGGAAAAGTTTTCACTAGGGAGAAGATGCAATCAGACACGTTGCTCTAGTTCTAAAGAGCAGTCTCTAGCACTTTGCAGCACAGGTGTGGCAGCACTGATCTCCAGGAGGCCACCAATAAACAGTTCTGTAGCAAAAGCATGTACCTGTGCCTCAGAAACAAGTCATTCTAGAAAGGGAAGAGGCTGTTGGAAATCCAAACACCCCCTGTTCTAATTTAGCAACACATATTCCAAGAACTCCTCCTTATAAAATGGAGGGCAGGAACACACTAACAGGAGGAAATATTAAAATTAAATTCCTAGTTCCAAGAAGGAAAGACTGACTGTGGCTGTTCCCAAGCTGTGGTTACAGACATCCCTCTGCTGCCTTCAGCCTCCAGGAGAGCTGTATTGCACACACACTCAATGACAGACACAGCTCAGCTACCTAAGGGACATGTCCTAGCACAAGTGCTAAGTAAGATTCACTAACAGAAAAATAAAGCTTTCTGACATTTTTCTTTACAAACCAGTCTCTGCTTTAAACTTTCAGAACTCCACTATAAACACTTGGCTTTCTTATGTCACCGGCCACCATAAACCACAATTTGTAATTTATTAGTTAAAGAGGAATAGAAAGCATGAGATTTAAGCTAACATCTCTCCCTAGTGTCACCTACAGAATTTAACTCCACTAATTCACCTATTTTTACCCCTCAAATTCTTTAGGCAGCAGCTACAACAGCACCTCAGTAACAAACTGTAATTGATGATAATCTTCTTAGAAGGCAGAGGAGTCCAACAGTACAGATTGCCAGGGCCATCTGCAGTGTTAATCTTCAGCACCAGCAAGGACCCTTTTGTCAGTGCTAAATGCTGCAGCACTGAATTCTTTCAGCCTTACCCACACAGAGTAGGAAGGCACGATCTTTAACACAGAAGCCTGAGGCTGAAGAAACAAACTCTCACTCTTTTACATTATCCAATTAGTGGGATTTCTTCTCTGAAATACTTAACAATGAAAATTTAAGCATCTATAAATCCACTGGCAAAATGCACTATGATTTAGAATAGTATAGGCCCTTTCAGTGGCATATTTATGACTTGACACCCAGAAATTCTATACTCAAGTGCTCTCCCACATTGCCTCTCAGTAATCAAAAATACTCAAAGCACACTGGCTTCATTAAACCCTGTGTTCCTCCTCCTCAAAAAAAACACTTCAAGAAGGTTTACACCACAATTCTTACGCCCTTTGTCTTTCTTAGTCACATAGACACCTGATGGCATTTAATTAGTCTAACACATTGCAGCAGGAGTTGGCTGTTTCTCTGAAGAATGGAGTCTCTCCTGACTCAAACAGCAAGATCCCCATCTCACATGCAAAGGTATCAGGGGACCATGACATCCCTGGGACAGAACAAGAGCATTACCTCCACAACTGCCTTGCAAGTATAACTTGGGAAGGGCAGCTGCTGCTTGGAGAAAGGCGGATAACTGGCACAGTGTGCAAAAAAAGCAGGGAATACATGTTTTTAGTGGAATTTGACAGGCTGTTGCCTGCCAGTCTTATGATATCAAGCCTCATCAGCACCAAAAGTGCTTCCATATCTAAGATAACTACTAGAGGTTTGTACAAAAAACAAATGCAATATAATATGAGCTATGGCCTGTGACTAATCCCCCTTCCTTGCCATACCCCCACATTCATCTTTAGGGCTCTGTACAAAGTTGTACATCTGTCTTAGGCTGGCTTTTCATCCTGAAGCACAAACAGTATCATTTGATCATGCAACATGTGATGTTGTACTCATGGGAAAGAGCCAACTGAGAAAGTGAAGGCTTCAAAGGTAATTCAGGCAATGGCAATACAACTCAGTCCTGTCTGTACCAACAGAAGCACAACTCAGTGCTTGGTAGGTCAGGAGACATACATACTTTGAACTTGCAGTTTCCTCTTCCAGCGGCCCAAGTTCTCGAGACACTTTATCAGTCACATACACATCATTATCTCTTGTTTCATCCTCATCATCACTGCTCAGAACACAGCTGTCTGACTGTCGCTGGCTTCTTAGTCTGAGGTTTCTCCTTTGTCGCTGATTCTCTGCAATTTAATTTTGTTAAGTTAGATACACTATTATCTTTCTCTCTCCCTGGAAGTATCCTTGAAATGTGAGATCAGAAATAGTCTGTAACAGTTCCTATTTTAAATGGTTCATACTCAAGGTTAAAAACAATCTAAAACAAAGTAGTTTCCCAAATATTAACAGGTACAGACATTGTGAATATTCTGCTACGCACTGACAAAATATTTGCTCTCTCCACCCTATAAACAGTGTGACCTTAAGGATTCTCAGTGTCATGTTTCATGTAATTATACTACCTGTGAATCAATCTCCCCTATAAAGGGAACATACCTCTCCCAATCCTTACTGACAGGAGCTGCTACAATCCTGTGGTGAGAAACTACACTAATTGCTGTGTGATATGGGAGAGAAAGGACTGAAGTCAAGTATCACTGCAACTCCAGTGTCAATGTAACAATAATTAAGCATTAATCAATTAAAATTACATAAAGAGTGACTAAACTGAAGTCCCTTCCTGCCTAAGTTTCAGCTACAGCTTTTAATGCAGGTTATTCTTCCCTTGCTTCATTCAGAGCACAGAACAGATTATACTCTAGGTAAGCAGCTGACAACTTACTAATGTACCTCCAATAATATAATCAGAGCAAGGCTGACATGTGTAAAGGATTAACTTCTTTAGACTTGTAACTATTTTAACACCTAAAGTAGCAAAAAAAAAATCCTCCACACTTGTTAATACTTTTCTCTACAAAATTTGATGCATGTTAGACTCGATAATGAAACTGAACACTATAACCACAAATCAGTTTCTTCTTTAGCTCCTTCACTGCAACACAGGTCAAATCTTTTGACTCCTTTTTTTAATTCAAAGCTGATATTCCAGTGCTAATTAAAATTAGGGACAACTTGAAGCATAAAGAAATTCTGTCTTTGGAAAGTAAGAAAAAGTATCTGGAGTAGCTTTGATGTATTTTATTTCAGATACTTTCTACAAACACTGATAACGATTAATTAGCTGGATTAATTTCTAAGTCACTGGCCAGATGCTTTAGCAATGTCCTTTGCTTTTTCCTAAATGCATTTTCAATCCATGGTGCTCGAGTTCATTGGAAAAGGCAAACAAAAAATAGTAATTACATTTAGGACAGTTCCATTATTAATTTTAAAACTTCAACTCACCTTCAACAATCTTGCATCAACACATATGGGAAGGGAGAGAAAAGAAAATACAATTAGACTTTGTTGTGCACCCTCAGTGCTACACACAAACACCAGTTAAGCAAAGCATTTACAATAAGACAAGCTAAGAATGGCAGGCTATTGCTCTTATTTTGATTAAGAATATTAGAAGTAGTATATTAACTGCTGCTCTGTAAACAAGCAAGTGGATGCTGATGGCTCTGCTCCCACTGCTCCAATGGGGTAGAAATAGAGGCAGCTTGTGAACCCCCTGAACTCCCTGATCCTCCCTTTCAGTTCCCTGATTTATAGTTTCAAGCTGGAGGTGAGTCTTTCCCTTCTCTCTCTCTCCAAACAGGCCAATTCAGCAGTGATGTCCATAAACAGTTCATACAAGAGCAGCTGCTGAAGAAAAATAAAACAATCCTCAACCCACTGTTGTCTTTGGTGGAACTGGAGCAGGGGCAGTGCTGATTCTGTTGTACAGTTTGAGGCCTTTGCAAAGGCTCAGGAACAATCCCAACAAGAAATACTCCCCATGCCATTCCTGCTGCTTGTTTCTGCTTTGCTCAGCAGCAGTGGCATCCCAAATCTGCAGGGATAAACCACAATTGGCTGGATCAAAGCTTTCAAAGAGCAGTAAGGAAAAAAAAGTGGATTTTTTTAAGACTTGTTGGATAATGAGCTCAACTAGTTTGGATCCAGTCAGCTCTGGCTGTGCTTGGCATTTCTGACAGGAGTACCTCACATGAATGGTGCAGCTAAACACTCCATATTTAAGAAGTGAAAGACCTTCTCGTCTCTCCCTTGGCTTTTTCTTTTAACTCACTGGCCAATAGGGATATTGGACTAACTTCTTCACCAAAAGGGTTGTCAAGAGCTGGAAGAGGCTGCCCAGGGCAGTCCCTGAGTTCTCATCCCTACAAGTATTTCAAAGACCTGTAGATAAGATGCTCAGGGACATGGTCTGGTTGTGGACTTGGCAGTGCTGAGTGACAGCTGGACTCAATGACCTCAGAGGTCCTTTTCAACCCAAATTCTATGATTCTGTCTTTGATACATCTAGAAAAGCTTCAACTATCAATTGCAACTCTTACATTACACTACTCATGACTGACATATATTCACACCAGGTGAATATATTTTATAGGGTAATATTTTATGTTATTCTGTCAGTGCATCTCCAGAGCAGCTTCTGTGGTATCTGTTACACAGGGCTTTCATGCACTGACAACTCAGCTTTGACCTTAAAGCCAGACTGTATCAGGGAGCGCAAGAGAAAACTAATTTGACTGTAAGATCTAGGCAAGTGTGCTGTTCAGTACCTACCACAACAGAATCGTTGTGAGTTAGATCAACAACTACAGGATCTGAAGATTCACATGTGAGATCTACTACTTCTTCACCAGCTGAAAAACAGAATGTTAGAATGAAGATCAGAGATTGCAGAGGAGTAAAATTGCCTGCCACTTTATAAAAGGCTGAGATTCAACTGTGCCCTGTCCATCTGCTCTTCAGGAATTTGTCCAACATATCAGTCAAGCTTTGCCCCCAGCAGTCCACAGAGAGCATTACCAGCCCTGTCTTCTGCAAGCAGCAATGAAAGGGGAACAGCAGCTGAGCTCCTCACACAGTTCTGCTGGATGACAACAGCTTGCAGGTGGTACAAAGCAACAGATGATTCATCTGACACAGTAGAATCTTCATCACACAGAAAAAAATAGTAATTTTAAAGTTCCATAATGGACATGTTCCCTTGAGTGATGGGGCACAACTAATCATAGTTTTTCTTATCTTCAAACTTGGGAGTTCCCAAAGTTCATTTGCCAGTCTCTGCAGTGGCAGCTGCAGTTAACTCCCATCTCATCTGAACAGACATCCAGATGTTCAAGCAGCTTTTGAGGACCTTACCTATGCAACTCATTTATCACCAGTGGCAAATACACTGTAGCTCAGTACCAAACCAAAACAGTTGTCAGTAGGCTTGTTACTTAAGAGATGCTACACCAGAGGCTTTCTAAAATCAGATTTCCCTTCATCTACAGAGCCTAGAAACTGTCAAACACACACATTCAGTTGGACACCAACCCCCCAGAAACAGTTTCTGTTGTTGCCAAGCTCAAAAGAAAGCTTACCACTTTCTTCAAGTTCTATTGGCTCTGCTTCTGAAGCCATTTCTGCAGTAGAAGCCATGAGCCTGCTTCTCTTTCGAGCTTGCCTCGAATTGACTGATCCTCCACGGCGCTTTCGCTGAGCCTGAGGGAGAACAAAGACTCAGCATTTTCTGTGTGAGTAATATTAATGTGGCTCCCAAATTTGCAACACCAAAGAAAGCACACAAGGATTCAGACAGCACTCCTGGAATGGCTGCAATATTCACTGAATGGTGGAATGGGTTATTCCTACCTGAACACATTGCATCAAGGAGAAGACATCACCCCAAATCTCTTACCAGCTGCCTCACCAAGAAAAGGCCTATCACAAGAGTTTGCAAATGAAAAGAACTAGTTCACAATTTACCGGGTTTTTGCTAACATTTTCAGCACTTCTGAACTACTGCTAGCACCTAGAGAGATTCAAAATCTTCATTATCACTGAACATAAAGTGACATTAAGATTTAATATACTTATGTTCCTGTGTATTTGCTACAAACTCTTACAATAGTTTTCAGGAGTACTATGGAAAACAAGTTTCAAGAATCAGGACTGCATTGAGTAGCAAAATACTTACTGTGCTCATAGTGTTTCTTGATCTGAAACCACCAAAAAAGAGGTACAAACACCAAAAAAGCAGCAGTGAGGAAGCTACAACTATAAATTCCTTAGATTCCTTTAGGGAGCTCACAGATAAAAACTCCAGATTTCTTAGGGTAAGAGAACGATGTCCTTCCAAACCTACGGAAAGAGAAGAGAGAAGATTTACCTCTCTGTGGTGCCTGTTCTCTTCAATACCTCCCACTCAAAGATTCCCAATCCCAAACTGCCAGCTTCTGCCCAAAGCCAGAGGGGAGGGAAGTCCCCAGGTTCAGTATTTGAGCCTTACACATCTCAGCTGGGCCTGAAGCCTCAGTCCCTCTCACCCATTAACTGAACAGCAGAGTAAGTGAACGTGACAGCAAATGAGAAAAATACTAAGGAATCCCAGAGACATTGAACTGAAAAGCAACTGATTTGACTCCTGAAGAAAAGTCTGTGGGCAGGAACCACCGGCCCTGGTGTCATAAACAACCTTCCTGAGAGAACCAAAGACTCCAGAGGAGCAGTTCTCTTCCCCAACCCATCTCCACATCCCAACGGCTGGAAGCCAGAGAGCTTGAGAGGAATCTAAAGCAAGTGGGGCAGAGGAGTTTCAATTTCACACTTGATCAGCAGGAGAATAGGAGTTCACAGTAGCTGCAGTGCCTGCAGGTGTGCACACCCAGCTCCCTGCCAACAGTGCTGAAAAGCATAAAGGAAACCTGACTCATCCTTTTAATCTTCAACTTACTCTTTGTATTTCTTAAATTACTTTCTTAAGAGACCCGTTAACACTGAACTGTAACACTATTAAAACAAAACGTGCTTGAGGAAAATGCTCACACTAAATTTAGCACTCACTAAGCCCAAAGATATATTTATGTATAGTTTTAAGCAACAATAAACCACTCATCCATTTCCCTTCATTTTTTTCATTTTAAAACTGTCACAAAAACAAAAATGAAAGACAAAATACTTTTTTTTTCCTCAGTTGAACCACTTACTACATTGCCAGAATTAATGCTCAGTGAGGCAGATCCTGGTCACAGTAGATCTCATTTTCAGAACTATTATTTCTAACACCCTCTCCCACTATGAACCTATCCAGTAACCAGTTCTGATAGTTTTAGGGTTTATTCTTCTTTTCAGGAATCTAAACTGACATGTAGAGTTTTTCTGGCAGATGTGAGAAATAACCTTTTATGTTCTCCTGGGATGTTGAAGACTAAGGCTCAGAGAAAGCCAGGAAGTGACTGTCTCTTGCTCTGCCAGTGCAGGAATCACCTACACCATCCTTCCCATAACATTCAGTGTCCAGGTACTGCAAGTTCACTTTGAACACCTTCATCCCACTGTTCTTAAGGTCCAGATTTCATTTCACCTGTTAACAAAGAAAGCTTTCCTGCCAGCCTTACCCACATCCCATTGTAGTCACTTGACTGAGTGTCTGGGATAGGGGACAAGAACCTTTAAAACAAGGCCATGTCTAATGATGCTCTCAAACAAAAAACCCAAACCCAAAAGAACAGAGGGACTGTTCTGTAAGCACATTTTCTTCCTGCTATAGGAGATCCTGGTTCCATGAGTTTATTATTCATGGATTTGGAAGTTTTAGAAGGCAAGGGGAAAAGGGAAGTGAAGGAAGAGAACACACAGGAGAAGGGATGGTGGCCAAGGACAGAGTAACTCCTAAACTCTGTCTGCTCTTTCAAAGTAATTGCTCCAAGACAAGCTTCACTGACCAGGTACAAATGACATGGAAAATAACTTGGGCAAAGCAGATTTCTGCACACAGCAAGAGGATGAACAAGAGTGAGCAACACATGAGGTATATTAAGAAGTCAGGCCTTTAGATTCCTTGTAAGTTTTACTTCATCCAGAAAGTCAAGAGAATTTTTCCTTGATTCTTCTCAGACATGGAACTGGAAAAAATATTTGGACATTAAAAAGTTGGGAAATGTTAGTTGGTACACACACACGAAGATTATAAGGAAATGAGCTTTATACAAACTTAAATTACAATTTATTAGAACTGTTTTTAAACAGAACCTTTCAGAGCAACCTGATACACTGACACATCTGCACAACCAAAAGACAGCAAAAAATAAGCCTGTTACATTCCCCAGGCAGCACAGGTTTGGATGTCAAACACCCAGAAGGTTTCACAAGACCTGCTGCTTTTCAGATTTAACGCTGAAAACAACCCAGTGCAATGGTTTGTTGACAAAAATGTCTTTGGAAAGGATTAAAAACATGGAGGGAGCACCTGCGATGACTCCAAACAAAAAACCCTGCACAGATTCTCCTTGGCCACAAGTGCCTTAAATGCCAAAGAGCTAAAACAGAAAAAGAAAACAGAAGACCACCCTACCCACTCTCAATACCCACACATTTCTTTACCAAGGAACAGATTATTTACAGGATTCCTGTGAAATATCTCAGAGGATTTACGATCAGACCCCAGTGGCAACAGAAGGCAGAACCACTTTTTGACAGCACATCATTGCCATTTAGATGGTTTAACTGTCACAATCCTACAGCATCAACAGGCTTCCTTTGTAAATAACAGAGAGTATGGAAGTCACAAATGTTCCAGCTGCCAGCGGCTCAAACCTGAACTTCTTCAGAAGCTGCTGCTGGAGGAGTTTGGGAATGGACACCCCCAGGGAAGCTCATCACTGTAAAACCATCCCAGAGTAAATCACCAGGGGCAGGTCCCTCAGATCAACACCTCCCATTTCAGGAGAGTCACGTCCACAGAGCAAATCAAACTGCTGGAATGTGTGAAGGAGTCTCATGATCCAGCAACGTTTTTGTTTTGCCAGAACAAACCCCTCCTGTGGAGTTACAGATTTCCACCTGTTCTGGGCCGAGTTGGGCAACTTAATTGAACATTAACTGCCTGAACTGCAGGAATTCACACTCAAAATAAAGCAAAACTTCCTGTCTTAAATACACCACAGACCAAGCCTAGTAATGCACAGGAACACAAAGTGAGCTTTGCTTTATTTTCAGTATATTTTCATCAGTAAGAATTCCTTAAAAATTCCCAAAACCTCGGGACCACCTCATTTGATAACAGGACTTGCTACACAGGGCTGGAGAGCCCAAGTCAAATGACAAGGCTCAGACACTGCCAGCAGTGACTGTGAAATCACCCAGACATTCCTTCCTCCACAAAAAAAGGTAACACTTTAATTTTGTCAGTGAAACATGTTTCAATTCCCATTCAAAAACAATCGATTCTCTAGACAAGATAAACTGAAAACTTTCCTTGAACCACCCTGAGAACAAAGTCTGGTTTTCCCACGTCCTGAGACAAATTGTCTTAAGCATGAAACAGACATTTTCCCCACATTTCACTGACACAAACAGGACTTTCGTCCATAATCGTCCTAAACACAGCAAACACACTTGAGCACCCACTTGAAGAAAGCAATCCTGTCAACCCAAACGCTGGGAATGTGCAAGGCACAGCTGACAAAACCAATATATGCTGAATTTATCAAGAGGTGACATCCCAGAGACACTTTGCGTCTCATTTCCACTCAAAATGTCTCTTTGTGCTCCTAACAAAAGAAAACACAGTATCAAAGGTGCAGCTGCATAACAGGATTTCTGTGGGCAGAAGATGCACACACACAGGATTAGCACACAAAGTGCCTGTCTTAATTCTTTTTTTTGTTTGTTTTTTTACCACACACAACACTAATGTGATATTTCACTCTTAGGAAGCTTCCTATCCTGTATTTCCAATACCTTTAACGATGCTCCCCTTTCTTCAGATGCAACTTCCAGTGAAAACAAGAGCTGATTCTATTGTGTGTTACCCAAATTAGGTCAAACACTCCCATCCTACAAAAGCCTGGAGAGGGACACTAGAAACAGAGTAAAGATGAGAGACAACCGGCCTGCTCCGAAAAACGACATGAGAAAACCTAAGAAACATAAGAAAACCAAACACCTCCGGCCACCAAATCGCCCTCAGAACAAAACACACCAAACCTTTCCCCTGGCCACAGGTCCCGTTTCACAAACAGCAAAGGCAGATGGGCCCTGGCCTGAAGAAAAGCTCCCCATCATTCTTACTCGCACAAGTTCCTCTAAGAGAGGGCACAGCTCACTTTCAACAGTCCCAAAAATCAAGTGTAGAAGAAAAGGGGGGAAAAAAACCCCAATCAAGCCCCGGCTGAGCCTTCCCACATCCTGCACCCCAAGCCCGGGGCGGCGCTGAGGCGGGAGGGGAACATTCCCCCCGCTCCTGCTGTCACACAAAATGGGAGGGGAGGGACACAACTTCGCCCAGACACATCCACCGGGGCCCGCTGCTCCTGCCGAGGAGACAGACCCCCTTCCCTGACCCCCTTCCCCGACCGACCTTCCCCAGACCCCCTTCCCCGACCCCTCCCACAGACCTCCCTTTCACACACCCCCTTCCCGGNTCCGCGCGGGCCGCGGCCTGTGCCGGGCTGCCGGGCCCGCTGTTCTTTCAAAGGACTCCGCGGGCCTCGGGTCCGTTCGGCCCCGACGGGCCCTGGAAGGGGCGGCCCAGATCCAGACTGTGTTTTTGCTGAGTTCTGTGGTGCTGTTGTGCCTGGAGGCGGGTGGGGTATGTGTGAGATTTGGAGTGTTTGTTCTCCCCCTCTCCTCCCCTCCCCTCCCCCAGTGCTGTGGAGACGTTTCACGGAATTAATTCGTTTGGAAAAGACCTGTGAGATCATCGTGTCCGAGCGGTGACCGAACACCGCCCTGTCAACAACACCACGGCACCGAGTGTCTCGTCCAGCCTTCCCTCAAACACCTCCCGGGCCGGTGACTCCACCACCTCCCTGGGCAGCCCCATTCCAGTGGGAAATCCTCCTGGAGATCTGTGCCAGGTGTTCCTTCTGCTCGCTATTCCAACATAACCACCTCTGTGTCCTTGCTTTCGTTTAAACAATAAAGTCTGTGTGTTCTCTAGGGCAGGGTGCATTACCTGGCCTGGCACTGGTGTCACCGGTGTGGAAGAAGGAGCCAAGGGACACCCAGCAGTGGCCACCGTGTTACAGGAGTGGGAGCACCCTGTGCCTGATGCTTTTCACAGGGAAACCCCCCCGCGGACTTCCTCGGGTCACCTGGGTTTCCTCACCCCTCCTCACACAGTGTAGTGGCACTGAGGCCTTCTGTGGTCTGACCATTTTCACTGAGATGCCTGGGACGTGGAGCTTTTGGCACTGGAAATATTCCTTGTTGAGTCTGTCACTGTGATCAGACAGGTGAAACCTCAGATTTCTATTTTGATTTTTTTTTTTGATAAATGATTTTAGAGTCAGCCTTGTTCACTTAGGCTCATCTTCTTGCCTGCAAACAGTCTATTAAACATGTAAATGAATGAATCATGAATTATTCATCCACCCATGTGTCCAGGAAGCAAGAGTGGAGGATTGCTCACTCCATTATCTGCCTGTGGATGAACCAGGGGGTGGGTGGCCCCTGCCACACACAATCTGAGGCAGCAGCAGTCTGGATGCAGCTGTGTGGATTCAGAGCTCACCTGCCTCCAGTGGCATTGCAGCTGCTTTTGTAAAATCCGTCCCACCAGGGCTTTGGGGGCTCTGCACTGGTTCACCTCAGGTTTTGTGTTCCACACTGCTGGAATAGGAATACTAGAGGAGGTGCTTTAGAAGGCAGGGGCAGAGTGGTTCTGAACAGGATCTGCTGTGTTCAACACCCAGTTTGTCAGGAGGAAGGTGGTATTTTTTTATGCTGTTCTGTGTATTCTGTTGCAAGACCTGCCAGCACTGAAAAATCAATATACAAGATTGATATAAAATGTTAATGTAGGAATATATTGATATTTTCTTCAGAATACATTCTTTTATATTCCTCAAAACATTGGTTCTGAGGATAATTTTATGCATCAGATCCTAAACTAGCAGTAGGGCTATTTGTGACTTCTGAAGGTAAAAATTCCACAGCTGGATTATTGAGATTCCTCTATTCTTCAGACCTTTCATTTGAGAGCAGGGAAAAATATGGAGAAGGAAATAGTTGTGAATCAGCTTGATTGCAATTCAATAAGAATTTTGAAAACTTGGTCCACAATAACAGGGAAAGAAGCCTGCAGTATGATGGAGTTTTGAAACATGCCTTCCCTATCTGCTCAGTGGTGCTTTTGGGGGCTTTTTTGTTCTTTAAATTCTCATGAAAAAGTTTAAGAAGAACTATTCAGCTGTGCAATATCCTGGATCATGCCTGTCAGCTGCTAATTGCTGGCTTCTGGAAAATGATGGTGTTAGAGTCACCACTTAGCTTTGTTGCTCTGGAATACAGTGCAAAAGAATGCTGAACAGCCACAAAGGAACACAAACTCCCTGCCAACCAGGTTTGGTGTCATTTAAAGATATTCCAATCCCCTACTTGACACAGTGTTGTGGTTCCCCTTCCTCTGTAGTTCTGCTCTGTGATCCCTTCTTTTCACTCTTCTGTGTTCCTCAACTTTTACCACAGAGCACAAGCCCTGCTTGCACTGCTTTTGTGGACTCCTGCAGCATTTACTTCAAGTGAAACATACAGAACATTTTATCAGCTCCAGGGTTGTGGGAATGATCTTCGCAGCTAGATGGCAACAAAAGAATTCCATTGGACTTCCTTCAGTAAAAAGTGAGAAATGCAGTGTTGTGAGTGCATTAGAAGCAGCTGCCTGACTCTAATGTCAGCGACAGTCCCCACCAATTTAAATATTTGCAATAGCCATAATTAAACATTTAGTAACTGGCATTGAGTTAAAATAGAAATACATCACATAGTCTTACTGCTGTGCAGATTTTCATCTCGATTTATACCCTCCTTGGCTTTGTGCCTGGGTAAGTCTCATGATGTAAAGGTGTCCTAGTTACAGGGGCTGGG
>VYZS01102701.1:49328-79970 GCA_013400695.1 Neodrepanis coruscans
TGAAAGTCATGGGAATCAACACTCAGAGAAGACCCACAATAACACTTTAGCAAAGCATCCACAGAAATAGTGATATCTTTCTTCTAAAGAGTCCTGTTCCCTCAGTTTGTGTGCTTTGGACTAGGCAGAAAGAGGAGGTGGGACACAAAGGGCTGTGAGAGCCATACACTGTGTAGCTCTGCAGCACACAGGAAGGAGCTAACACCTCAGCCTCTTTCCATCTAAAGTATCAGCTTTACTACACACAGAGTAAAGAATTCTCCCTGGGAAGTTTATTGCCAGGAGAGACAAGGAATTTAACTCTACCCTTAAGAGTTTGTAAATTGAGAGTTTATTAAAAACAGACAATTAATATGCAAATGCCGAGGCAATTTTGTTCCCAATCTGCTGTGACTGATAAGACAATTTACGGGGCACTTTGTCACTAACACAGGTTCATCTTTACACTGTGAACACTTCCTTTGTTATCAGTCTTAAGATCTCTATGCAGTCTGGCAAATTCATAGAGGATGCTAAAGGAAGGAAAAGTAGATAATTATGCAAGAATTAGTCATCTAACTTAGTTCCTGTCTCCACTTTGCTTATGTCTTTAGGGATCTTGCTGTTCTAAACAGCTTTAGCCAAACTAAGGCATCCTCTCTGCCTTTATGCAACTCCATTATTATCCATTACAGATTTCTATGGTTGTATCAATTCTGGCTAGATACCCAAATGTTATTTTAGAAAGATTAATTAAAAAATCAAATCTAATCCTTTAGTGACAATGACACAATTCATGGAGGTGACTGACATACCAGAAACTGATTCTGGTTAGAAAAGGAGATGAAAGATGGGCTTTCAAAGACATGCCTTTATTTAGGGATCATATACCTGAAGAGATTAAGTTACCTGACACAAGAAGAATCACAGTAATTTTATTTGACGAAAGGATTTTACAAGTTTCTCTCATCTACCGGAAGTTCATCCTCCACATAAATAACAGCAAGTTATCAGTCTAATTTGTAAGAGAAAAATCAAGCCATCTTTCACTGAGGAGGAAAGGGTGTCACAAAGGAGAGAGGTAATAGAACAGTGTAACTATGAAAGAAAACAGTCTGCTAATCCTGATGAACAGTGCAAAAGTCTTAAGAGAATTCAAAACAATTATGCCAGAATGGCTGCCTGTGCCCACGTTGAAACACAGTAAACATGATGTTACGGGCCGATCTCTGTAACACAGCATCAGTGAGATATGATGTACCCTGGGTTATGCATATTTAATGTTCAGCAAAAGGGCAGCTTGAACACATTCCCCATAGCCCTGTTTTGCCTGAACAGCTACTCTCCTGAACACTCTCTCTTCTGATGGCACCACCTTACACACTCACACTAGTTTTGCTGCTTTGTTATTCTGGATTGAATGGTCATTCCCAGTGTGAGCATGCACTTAAGAATTGCCCTAGAGCCTGACTACTTAGGAAATTAATTTCTACTATGTGTGGTCTGAAAAACTAGAAACAAGCACCAACTCACTTGTGAAATTTGCTATATTGAACAAGCTGTGATTTAGTTTAAGAGTGTGAGCCAAGATTGAGAAGTAAGGTTAAAAAAAAAGAATTATACACAAGACTTCTTCCAACTTCAGCTTCTGCTTTCTAGACTATTTTAAGAAAGTCTTCCAAGGCCTCTTCTATTTTCTCCTAGTGGTAGAAGTCATTCAGTGCATAAATGCACAATGAGATTGTATTACAACTGTAAACCAAAGCAAAGGAAAGAAGCCTGTCTTTGGGCAAAGATCTCTTTCATTTAATTTCTGATATTTGAAATACATACAGATAAACATGATCATAAGCACACATTTATTTCAAGGAGAAAAAAAAAATCCATCAGTGTGTGTATTCATCAAGCTTTCTTGTTCTAATGAACACATTTATTCCACTTTGCAAAGACAGGGTACCCATTGTAACACACTCATTTTTTTACTGAAAAGCCACGATTTACATGATCGTGCTCCTCATGCCTATTGCTCAAGGAGCAGTAGCTCAAAGGCAACAGAATATTAGGACAACAGAGTAAAGAAACTTGTTCTCTTATCTTGAACTTTATTCATCAATTTAACACCCAGTGCGAAGTAGTAAGAGTGAATTTATTAAACACAACTAAGTAGTTCATGAGATAATGGTACTGCCTTAGTACTATAACTCAATAACAAAGGCAACAATCAGCAAGCAGATCTGATTTCCCACACATGATTAATTGATAGGAGAAAGAGAGGAAGGAAAGAAAACCTACACACAAAAAACAAACCAAAAAACATCTGAGACACTGCACCATCTCTGAAATAATAGTTCATCATGGCTTACTCTACTTAGTTCTATGCCACAGAAACACTAGGGAAAGGACATGTGACAGAGAAATTACACATAGTATTGTTCAAAGCTATTCCTGTCTAATACAGGGTATCAACAAACAGGGAAGCTCCCAAAAGGGAGGAAGCAACCTCTTTTCTAGTTGGCAGGCACATTTTTGTTTCACTTTTTCTTCCTGAAGAAGCACTCAAAAAGCCTCTAAGAGTCAACCAAAATAGCCATGCTTCCTATCTCAAGAAACACAGACAACATTTACAGACATGACACAATAAAAAAAGCAATAAAGACACAGAGAGAAAGAGAACCAAGAACAGCAGCAACAATATTGGCGAGTTTTCAGTGAAGGTTAATATACTGAGTGCCAGAGTACTTTTTTTTAACCCTTAAGCGATAAACTGAGTGAATAAACACCAACCCGAAAATTAAGTGGCTGTGTTCTGGTAGCCTTCCTGAAAGAGGATTATGAATAGCTCAGCTTTCCCATTTCTCTATTCATATGACTCTCCAAATCTACCGTATCTGTCATAACAGATGCATTGCAATATCTGAACACAGTACATTGCGTGACAGGAAACGGTACAGATGAAATCACTTTGAACAAATCTGTAAATTCAAGGTTTCCTATGAGAAAAGGCCTGGCCCCACAGAAACTACTCATCTGTTTCTGTGCATTAGACAACCTGGCACAGCATCTGTACACTGCTTCATCTCCCCCTTTTTCTCCCTCCCTCATACTTCACTGTGCACAGAAGCGAGTCAGTATGATATCGCAGCCTATGGTTATGACAAACATCTTTGGACTATTTCATTCTTTGATACTACGAATGTATTTGATATCCACAACCAAAGCTGTAATTGAATTCCAGATGGGTGAAAAAGGTCTATTTTCTTTGCCTGCTGCAATGGTAGCTGAAACCAGCAACAATAATGTGCCAGCACAAAACACAAGAATGACAATCATATCTGACACCATTTGCCAAGCCAAGATAATGATAGGTGGATGAACAAATCAGTCTGGACAATCTCATGCTGCAGCATTATTGAACATCACAAGGGTCTAATACTTCATGACCCAAACATTAGCTGAGGGATGGACAGGATGACTTCTAGGTCTTTTCTACCTTTAACTCTCTTACATTAAAATTACAAAATCAAACATCTGCCTTGGACTCGGTAACTTCACAGAGTTAGTTTGCATTTGCATTAAATCTGTCAGAGAATTACACAGTCCCTACACACAAGGACCGTTTGCCTTACTAAGCATATACTCATTCCCAGAATGAATGAAAGAAAGAGCCACAGAAAGAAACAATGTCATGGGACGAGGTGGCATGGAAAATATGTTGGTATGCTTGGTTAGTATATAACTAAACCTAAAAAATTTTTTCTCAAAATTAAAACACAGTGACAACTCATCTGAATCACATCACTGCATCTCTGCTGCAACTCTGCTCAAGTCAAATTTGATGCCACCCTTAAGTTCTTGAAGTGTCATGTCCACCCCCCAAAAAACAGATGAGAAATGGATTTCTAGCAAAGCAATATGGGAAGCATCAATCTGGTCCAGCCAGTCTTTATTTAAGAAACACTAGAACATTTTAAGGTTCAGAAGTTAGAAAAGTTTGTCTGGAAGGTGTACAGTGATTTCCCACCATTCAGTGTGACTGTGACATCTTGTACTAGGGCCAGGATTTCACCTCATGCAAGACTGGAGTTGCACCATTTCGCTTTTCTTCTTGACCAGAGACCATCAACATTAATACTGCTATTCTAAATACAAACACAACCAAACAGTGCCCAAAACATTAGGAATCAATACTAGCACACTCACAATACTCATGTTTTCTGTGCTTCTTTGTAGTCTGCTGGCCTTGTAAATGGCCCATATACAGCCTATTTACTCTAGTGCCAGCCGGTGCCAAGCTCTTCCTGACCAAATAGCAGATCAAAGTAGTTATTTGTTGAGGTTTTGGGTTGGGTTTTTGTTGGTTTGTCTGGGGGATAATGGGGCAAGAGAAGGGTCAGTATCACTTGATACCGGAAATGCATGATAGAGTCACACCAATGTAATGGGTTTCCCTGTATTGACAAGCAAGAGGGAGGGAAAGGGTCCCACCACCACTTTGTCCTGCAGCTTCTAGTCTAGGGTAAAGTCCCCCAGAGAGAGTTTCTGGTTCCCGGTTAAAAATTTGCAGAATGAGAATAATTAATGATGTGGAAACAGAAAGAATTCTCTTCTCTAAACACAGGCTACAGTCACTGTCTTCCTGCACCAGTACTCTCCCAGAACCTGTTGTCATGATAACCTGAATGAACAAGAGTACAACCATATTTTATTACTAATCAAAGCCTTCCTCTCTCAAGATTATTTGCAGTTGTTCTCAATTTAAGTATCCTACTTAACTTGATACTTTGAGCTCCCATCAACCTCTACTAGTCTTACTTACTGCATTTGTGCTACCAGAATATGTTCTAATTTTCCTGTATTCGTTCTTATTGTGTCAGTAGTATGCTTCTCTGGAGACACGGGAAACATTTAGAAGCAGAAAAATAACTCAACTCCTATATGTAAATGGCTTAACAACACAGACATACTGTTTTTGTACGCAAACAATTTCAGGAATTACCAAAATCTTCAATATTAGAATGACAGAGCTCAAATATTAATTGGCTTAATAAGGAAAACAGAATAGGTAACTTTGTAAAACTACATGCTGCCTATGGTACCTAACAACACAACCCAGAAGAAAAGAGTAGAGATTTTGGTTATTTACAGTTGTTGAACTCCAAGCCATGTTATATCCTGCAGATACTCATACA
Organism: Neodrepanis coruscans; assembly: GCA_013400695.1. Classification (NCBI taxonomy): domain Eukaryota; kingdom Metazoa; phylum Chordata; class Aves; order Passeriformes; family Philepittidae; genus Neodrepanis; species Neodrepanis coruscans. The sequence goes on from VYZS01102701.1 coordinate 54,497, forward strand.
GTTTCATTAGCGTTACAAATCATCCCTGGAACAAAGACCCAAACACACCGTGGTTCTTTCTGTAGTGAAAGCGACAGCAAAAGCTGCCAACCCTTTGGACGCCTTCTGTCTAATTCTGTTCACTGACCACAGAGCACAGTACAGCATGGTCTGCCTTTGTGCATGGTAGGTCTACAATGGGCTTTTCTCATCAGTATTAGAGATAACCCAGAAACCTCAAGAAAAATACTGTTATCACTCACTCTTAAAAGCATTACGAGGAGGAGGAACTGAGACTGGAGAAAGAAAAAAATTAGAATATCAGCCCACAAAGCAGAGAGCAAAGACTCAGTACCTGTACTGCTGCATCAGTGTGAGCTAGGATAAAACACTCTTATCATAGTGAAAACTTCAGCTTGGCTGCCTTGTAATACAGGGAAACGGTCAAAGCCTCCACTCTCACAGCGGGGGCAAGATTTCATTATCCACAGGCTTCTGAGGAAAAGCCACAGAGTACTCTGTAAAGAGGGCCTACTCCAGCCTATATAAAGTCAAACAAAATACAATATAACAAGTTCTTACAGTGCTAGATTCAACATAGGAAAACTTTGGAATCACAAAAACTGCCAAGAAACAGCCTGCAACAACCCAGTTGATTTTAAAGCCTTTAGGTTCATTATTATCTACAAAAAAGTGATCAGAGAAAACAGTATTATACATTCTCTAAGAGAATTTCTTTTAATTTAGCAAGAAAACAAGTGGTTTGACAAGTATTTTCAAGAATACCATACAACCAAGGAAAAGCACTACACTAGAGCACTAGCAAATACCAACTCCATACAATTTAGTCAAAGTATCCTTAAAAGCATTACACTAGAGTATTAGCAAACAAAAGGACAGTTAACAAAATCACCCGATCCAAAGCAATCAGTAACTCAGCTTAGAATAACACAAATTTCTTTCGTCTTAAGTTACCTATAACAGAAAGAAGAGCTGAAGAAAAGAGATGAAGAGTGAAGAGAAAGACAAAAAAAAAAAAAAAAAGAGAAGAGAGAAATAGTTACAAGTCACATGATGCCAGATCTCCAGGCAGCAGACCAGACCTTCACACACCCTCCAATCTCCAATGTCCTCACACAGCTGCTTAAATATGGTTTGGTTGCCATGGCTGCTCCCCCCAGGCGGGACATCTGGTCCTCTGGCCATTCAGTGCCCCCTCACCCAATCAGGATCTCCAGGGCTGTGCCAGGTAGGCCTTCCTTGATTGACAGGCCAGCACATGGTCCTCACACAGGTGGTCTGGCCACCTTGCACCATGTGCTTTGCAGCATCATGTAGACCCATATGTTCCAAGTCAAGCATGTGGCTACAGGCTTCTGGCTCTGACACACACACATACACACACACACACACACACACACACACACACAAAAATGATGGTTTGTTCTGACCCAAATAATTAACGAAGTGTGATTCAGATTCAAGATCGCACACACATGTTATGAAAAAACTGGATGACAGGAGCATCAGAGCCCTCACGTTGCTTTGTTACAAGTTACTCCTTCTCTGCACTGTTTGGTTTTATATGCAGGGTTGGCAGATCTGATTTATTCTTGTGTTATTTGAAGTGTACTCCACAGACCAGAAGCCGACCCGGAGCAGCATAGTCTGTTATTATCTTTTCTTGATTATTATTGTCGGAATTACTGCTTTGTTAAATAAATTCTTTTGGCTGTTGTCAATTCTATTAGATCTTTTGTCACTTGATAAAGCCCCCTAATGTCCAAACCAGGACAATGACTCAGTGGACAAGGAACTGGCTATTTAATGTCTTTGTTAGTGACATGGACAGTGGGACTGAGCACACCCTCAGCAAGTTTGCTGACAACACCAAAGCATGTGGTGCAGTTGACACACCGGAGGGAAGGGATGTCATTCAGAGGGACCTTGACAGGCTTGAGAGATGAGCCCATGTGAACCTCATAAAGTTCAACAAAACCAAGTCCAAGATCCTGCACATGGGTTAGGACAATCCCAAGCACACATACAGGCTGGGCAGATAATAGATTGAGAGCAGCCCTGACAAGAAGGACTTGATGGTGTTGGTGGATGACAATCTGGACATGACCTGGCAATGCGCACTTGCAGTCCAGAAAGCCAGCTACACTCTGGGCTGCATCAAAAGCAGCACAGCCAGCAGGCTGTGGGAGGTAACTACTTCTCCAATATACTCTGGTAAGACCTCACCTGGAGTATTGCATCCAGCTCTGGGGTCTCCAACATAAGAAAGATGTGGACCAGTTGAAGCAAGTCCAGAGGAGGGCAAGAAAGATGATCAGCAGGCCAGAGCATCTCTTCTGTGAAGACAGGCTGAAAGAGTTGGGGTTGTTACGTCTGGAGAAGAGAAGGTTCTGGGGAGGACTTTATAGCACCTTCCAGTACCTTAATGGGGGCCTAGAACACAGCTGGGAGGGGACTTTTAGAAGAGCATGTAGTTATAATGACAAAGGAGAATGTTGTCAAAATGTAACAGGGTAGATTTATTTTAGATATCAAGATGAAATTTTTCACTATGGGGGTGGTAAGGCACTGGAACAGGTCACCCAGAGAAGCTGTGGACACTTGTCGTGGTTTTACCACTAAAAAGCGTGATACTGACAAGAGATGTCCGAGAGAAGCCACACACACCCAAAAAGAAAACACACAAGTAACACAGTTTATTTCACACACACAGAAAACCGACAATAAAGTGCAAAAACAGACAAATTAAGCTTCCCCAGACCCCGTGTTGGGATGGGAAGGCTCTGGAATAGTGCTGTTGGGGCNCTGGAAGTGCACATCCAGTGATGGCGGCTGCCACGCCACCCGCGCCAGGCTGGGCGAGCGGTGGCTCCCGGCGCCGAGCCTGCCGCGCGCCCGTGGCCACGGCACCATGCAGCCACAGCGCCGGCGGGGAATGGGGGAAGGGGGGGAAATGGTTTTATTTTCTAACCCACAACAACACTCTATCCCTGAAAGCATTCAAAGCCAGGTTGGATGGAGCTTTGAGCAACCTGGTCTAGTGGAAGAGCCATCATAAGCACGTCATCCTACTGAGGCCAAGTAGTCAATGAACTTGCTTATCTACATAAATAGAAGACTTAACATTAAAGAAATAACATCATCTGAAGGCAGGTTTCAAATGTGTTAACAGCGATGCAAAGCAAAGGGGTTGATATGCCACAATTCCTTCAGCTATGAGTCTTCAAAAATATTATTTTGAGAACATATTGGAGTGCTAACATCCTTCTGTCTTTAGGCTATGAAAACTGACCACTGCACCTCACAACCCAAAGCTACACACACTACAAATGAGGTGACTTATGAAAGCAATGCTGTACCTTCAAAAAAATCTACCAGGAAAATACACGGGGGAATGTCATCACTTTCAGAGGTCACAACCTCCATTACAGAGTCCAGCCAGTGTTTGTGTGCCTGTACCTTAATTCACAATCCAGCTCAAACCCACCTTCTTCAGCTGTTTAAGGCAGCAAAGTGGACTGGTCTGAAGCAGCTAAAAAAACCCAATGCACTTCCCACTATTATCTACCACAGAGATAGTCACTTACAGCAAAGCAAAATGGCTTTAGCTGCTGTCTTTAAATGCATCAGGTCCTAACCTTTTCCTAAGATATAAGCACACTGCTTAAGTTAGGCAGTTTAACAGCTGTCTGTTTAGATTTTAAAGGGAGTTCTCTATAAGCAGCACTGGGAAAGACGACGGAAAAGAAGAAATGAAAGTTACATATTTAAACTGTACTTTTACATACCAAACAAAGTAACTTCAGATGATCTTCAGAAGTACTTCACTAAAACATGCCCTGCCTCATTGATCCTCCAACACATCTGAGCCATGGTGAAGTTTAACTTAAGAAGAGAAGCCTTCTCACATGCCTAAGGTAAATTATGGTCTAGCAATGCTTGACCTGTTGCAAGAGCATATTGGTTTATTATTCTGAAATCAAAATGGTATGTTAACACCAGACATTGTGAGATGAATCTTCTTATAATGTGGAGTGGTCAGAGGAGCTATCAAACAAGCTCTTTGAAAGGAAGTTTAATTTAGCCAACAATAAAAATGGGGGAAATCTACCGCCTTGGAACCATGCATATTCACTTTTGGAAACTGGAATCAGAATTAATCATATGGAAGAATCATTGTTCTAGACTGCTCTTGTGTGAGAAGAGGTTTTCCCCTTCTCTTTTTTGCCAATCACACATAATATAGTGTCGTGCAATTAAATCATTTGCTTCCTTTTGCATGTACAGAATCCATTACCCTTTTTTTTGTATATATTCAATATAATTTCTTGCTCTGAAGTGATTTTTTTTCTTCAGTCTAACAGAGCATTTATATCCACCATTCTCTATGTGCATTTTTTAAACATGTATTTGTAGTTAGAAGTGCATACAGAGTGTTTTTGTACAAGGTCTACCCACTACCAGTAAAGTAAAAAGGGAGTCCTCTGAAGAGAAAGATTTATCCACAAATGACATTTCTTTACTGCTGCTCTCAATCCCACCTTTTGGAACAAAAAAAGTTCATAAAACTCAAGAAGGGATACCCACCATAGCAAGAGAGCTCACAAGTTAGTTACATTTTTCTCATAATTATCAATTCCGAGTCCTCCTGTCATTGTCAAGCTTCTGCAGTTTAGAGGCCATCTAGAGACAGAAATGTATTTATTTTAGTCACGACCGAAACTTCCACAGCTTTTTTGAACCACTAGTTAGTTTACCCTAAGCAGTAAACACCTGCCAGACAGTACCAGAATTCAGCTGCAAGGCAACACTTGCCCTTCTAACAATTTCTGTAGACTCAGCAAACAGGGGAGTTAGGCATTCTGAACAAGATAAATTAGGAACCTGGTGACTAGTTACTGATAATTTGCCTTGACTTTCAGTAGACACAATTGCTTGAGTCAGGCAGTCAAACACATCTGATTAACATAGGCAAACAGGAGAGTTCCTCACCATACAAAAGCAAGGGGCAAGGAACAGCAGCAGATTCAAAACGTGTATGTTGCACCACTGTTCGACAATTGTGTGCTGTTTTAACAAGAACCATTGTTTCAATATTCCCTAGCTTTCATTTTGTCCAAGCTCATTATCAAAATGGAAGTACAGATGCTCTGCATATTTATTTCCTGCAAGAGGAAATCAGTTGTTTAAAACTGACAGAGGAACTCGGAGGAACTATGTGGCACTCTCCAGGTATGTAAAAACTATCTAAAATTTGAGATTTCTGTTCCTAAGTACCACCAGTATTTTAAAAGAGAAAGCAAAAAGAACTAGAATGGTTGGCAGTGACAAATAGGTATTATCCCTTTTGCTGCAATAAAGGGGTTGGATATCTTTTTTCCTCCAAAAAGTCATTGGGAAGTTAAGGAGAAATGACAGACACTGGCTCTGTGCTCTTGGGTTTGCTACTCCTCATGCAGGGGAGGGAAAGGTGTTGAGTGATGAAGGGCTTCAGAAAAAAATCCCTGTTCCACATCAAGGGAAAACAGATGAGCCCCATGCCAGAAAAGCCAGATTGCAAGAGACAGAGCTGCACTCTGGGACCACTTGCAAACAAAGCTGGTAGCAACTGTGATTCACATTAACACATATGCTTGTTTTTGCTGCTAAAATCTCAGTCAAGGACTCCATAATGCTAAAGAAGGAATTCTAAAAGAAGGAGTAAGACAAACAATAAAATACAGATATCTTTTTCCTCTGCAAAAAAACAAAATAATGCATTTGTTAAAGGGCTACATACACAGACCTCATCTAACAGAATGATGAGCCATCAAGCAGGAAAACTTCAAGACCTTAAAAGACCTGTTTTCTGCATCCAGGCTGTTAGCTTCAAAGATTAAACTGTCATTTATGTTTCAGAAAAGAAAAAAAAAAGAAATTTTAAGAAACATCTAACATAGGATGAAATTCCTTAAGCATGTTTCATCAGACTTCTCACTGCAAGATAAGTTAAGATCTGTTAACAAAGAGATATTAGGAAATTGTCCACATCCGATGTTAAAAAGAATAGTCACATGATAAAAAAACATAAGCAGAAAACAACTTTCTCCAAACGTTACTGTTCCTGAATATCTTGCAATCTGTAACATAACAAGGTGAATTAAGGACAAAATAGCAGTTCCTCTGTTTCGCTCATGGGAAACATAACTTCAAACCATCATTTTAAATGCAGTTTTCAAATATGTATTATTTAATACAGCAGCAACACATTGCACCTTACAAACAGTGCTGCTCTTATTAATAAAATTTGCAGTGCCTTAAGAAAAACGCTTTCAGCAGAATCATTACACATTAAAAATTAAGGAATCACAAAGGAAGCAGAGCTCAGCACCCTTGTGATAAACATATTTCTCATTTAAACAGATCCAAGACAGCATCCTACCCTTAAAGTTGTTAACAGATTGCTGCAATATGTGAACAGCATCTCCCGTCAGTGTTTAGTTACCTTCTCTTTTTGCACTCATGATGTTCAAAAAAGAGTGAGGGGAAGGTAAGAGCTAGCAATTTATATATCAGCCACAACTGATTTAATCCAAATGGCTTTTGAACAAAGATGGCATTAGAAAATCCAAAATTTCAAATAACTTACTGAAGAAAGCTTCTTCCTTCCCTTTCCTAACAAACTGCTGTCATCTCTTTACCTCTCTCCAGCTGGACTGCAGACCTCATGAGGAGTCATAACAAATTAGTTCATGGCTGTGTAAGCTTCTGCTTCATTACACAGCATAATGATAATTCAGGGAAGAAACACCCACCCTGCTCTCTTTACATCCCCTCCAACTCCCTATAGGAAGCACTGTCTTGTAGTGATTTTGTTAATGGGTAGCAAGTTTATCTGATGTTCAGTCTTTTATTAAAACTTCCTAATTGCTTTTAATTTTTAAAATCAATTGAAAGAAAGATTGATGGCTGAAAGGGTAAAATAACAAAGTCAGAGAAAAAAGTCTATCTTGTTCCAAAGGCAACATACACAATTAGGAATACTGCCTCAAAAAGAGCCCGGTACAGCTCTGTGCATTCAGCCAGAGCACAGCCCAAACAGTGGTGAGCAGAGCTCCTAACTTGACAGAGTAGCTTAGATACTGAAAAACCCCACAACAACTGTGTTGCAGAGTTAAGACACATATCCAGTTTACACCTTAGGGATCTAAGAAATGCCGTATCTCCCAGGCTGGTATAAGTGCATGCTACTGTCTTCCAGCACCAGTTCATTACCTGCCAAGCTGTAATTAAGATCTGATCTGTGCTTTAAAAGGACAGCTTTCAAAACACCACCCCCTATAATGTAACAAGGTGCAGAAGCCACCACCAGGTTACCAGAAGTCAGGGCGCTACTGATGTCTCAATGTTGCACCATCTCAGAAGGACCAGTCTGCAACCAAACTGCCTTGAGCAGGAGGGGCTGGCAAACGTGCTACAGACTTATTCAGGATTTCTGAATCAGTGATAAACACACACCATTCCCCCAGGAGTACTGCAAATGCATATAGCATATGGCTAAACATTCAGAACAGATATTTCAACTCTTTGATTGAGAAATATCAAGAGCTCCACTGTCAAAAGGAGATCCTGCCGTCTCGTACAACTTCATTCTCGTTTGTCACATAACACTGTGGGTTCTCCGCTGCTGTTTCCCAAGCTTTCCCTTTCAATACCTCTACACGGAAAGTAACTGTCTGAGAACGAGTACTTACATCAGCTTCCTCATTTTTAAGGTTGCTCTGCAAGCCTTTTGAGATTATATGCACATCTGCCTTACAACACATCATTAGGCCTTCTAAGCTGCTTTCGCCTTTCTCAACCGAGTGTCTTTCTCAACTGGAAGAAAAAGGGACCTGCAGCCAACACGAACATCTCTGCGCTTCCTTAAAAATGCGCTACTCACCCAACATTTTCTAACACGTCTTTTTATATCCACGTAGATAGTTGTGTCTACAGTTCTCAGTACCACAAATGGGAAAACAATTTTAGTTGCTCATACACACAACAGAATTTGCAAAACACTGCACATCTCACTTGAGTCAAACTAAAATCCCAGACCTCTCACAGATGTTTGACTAGTCATGTCAGAAAATATTTTCTCATTTCCAAATATGACCTAAACCTTCCTTTTTGCAATATTCCATATTCAATTACTGTGGATGCCTCCTACCTTATCTCTTTAAGAAACAGATCAAGGTGGTCAATTCTTTGTAACTTTCAGATCGTGTGATGTTGCATCAAGAAGCAGCTTTAAAACAGACTCTGATCTGGTTGCCCTACAGTCACATGGTTATGCTACCAACCACATTTCTTTGCATTGCTTCTGCCAGGAAGGACAAGAAGAAATAGAGGAGGTAGGATGGTAAGTGCCAGATGTCTTTTGTCTCGTATTTTTTAAAAAATTCTCCATTTAGATAATAAATAATTAATACATTTCATTTACAAAAGCAGTATTTATTTCAGTAATAGTGAGTTTAAATCTCTCCAGATCTTTAATAGTACAACACTTTCTTTTCCTGATACAGATCAAAATCATGGAACCGCTTTTGGTGCAACATATTTAAATACATATTTAAATCAGTTTCTGTTTGCTTTAATTTTTAAGCTAGAGCAACCACATCACTTTACTTTCCAACCAAGAAATGGACAAATGAGCACAGCCACCTACTGTATGAATTTCTGGGGCTAAACCTACAACATGGGATCTTAAACTACTCCAATAAAAGCAGAAAACATGGCATAAACCAGGAAAACTGAAGAAAGAATATCATGTCTTCCTAGGTAAAACAATGTTCAGAGTCCCTCTGAGTTCTCTGAACCTTATTCATGCATAGAGACTTCATTCTTTCCCAGTAATTGCTCTTTGAGATTCAACAAAAAGTCCATGAAGCCAGAGAAAAAGTGATAGGACACCACTAAATGAAGCATGAGTCATTATCGTCTGCCATCACTCAAGCACATGAATGTGAATGCTGGCACAAACCTAGACATTAAATGCACTGATGACACTGACTCATAGGGTGCAGAAGTTAACCATCAATGTAGTCATCATCCTCTCTGTACTTCAAGCTTCAAGTGCACTCTGTAATAATGAGATTCTTCATGCTCTAGACAAATCCAGCAGTGGAAGGCCCGAGGCTTCACATCAATTCAGTCTATGTCAATGGCTTATGAAAAAAAAAAAAAGCAGACTTACCAAGCTTCAAATTCTTTCAGTGCAAACCTCAAAAAGCTTGCAGTTTACTGTATCCTTACTCCTCCAAACCCACTAGGAAAGTAGAAACAAATAAAGCAAAGGGGAGGGGCAGTAAAGGGAGAGAGGAAACATTAAGAAAAAGCATTCTCCTCTGGGAAAAAGCCACTAAGACTCCCAAACAAACAAAAAACTTGAACAACCATCTCTTTCATCAATCCTCATCCTCCGTAAGAGGGATTCAATCCTCAAACAGGTCAAGACAGAAACAAAAGTGAGGTTTTGGGAAACCAACATGGGTATACGGCTGTTATGTATGTAATCAGTGTAGAGTAATGTCTTTCAAAAACATCCTTTTGCCTGATGCAATAGCTAAAGGGAAAGTAGTATTTTTCTAAAATGGAAAAGAGGAAACGAGGGGTAAAATTCTGGTTTTGAAGTCAGCAGAAGTCTTGAAATAAACCTCATATGGATTGACTAACCTGAAGAGAAACTAAAATGAATATATAAACTCATCAGCATGAAAAACGCGGTAACTGTTTCTTTGGAAAACTGGTAACGAATTCTGGCTCACTGAAGATTGCTACAATCTCCCCTATAACAACTCATTAAAGATCGAAGTGTCTGTAATTGAACCATAAATCTCCTTTGTTCTTAGAGACATTAACTAAATAAAACAAAACCATAGATATTTACAGAGATAGACTTAGCAGCAGAAAAACAAAATATTATTTCAAAGTAAAATTATAATAATCTCTCATTAAAATCCACATCAGGGAAAAAATGGAAAGGAAGTATGAAGAACAAAGAGGAACAGCTCTAAAACTTGGAGTCCTTGCATCCCAGTCACAAGTTCTTAAGGATAACATTGATACAATTAATAATCAATGAATTAATAACCTTTGGGAAAGAGGGATTTTAGTCTGTACTTGGAGAGTACCCAAGACATTCCAAAGACTACTTTAATCTAAATTAACACAAGCTTCTGAAGAAACTCTCTCAAGATCATCTTCTAATTTTGAGTCACTGAGGTTACCCAATGAATCAGAACTAAGACAAGAAGACGGAAAGATGAGTTTTGCAGAACAACACACAGCAGAAATGGCTGGGGAGGGCCACGGGAGACTGGAACTTGACTGCTGACCTTTGCCCTTGCAAGAGTAAGCAACACCCTTTGCCTTCTGAATTTGTCCTGTAACAAGCAGGAGGTTCCAAACCAATGGCAGGCATGGTACTGCACACTCCAAACGCGAGTTCATTTATACTGGCATGCAAGCTTCCCTCCCCCTTACACTGATGAGCAATTGCAGCATCGACTCCCTCTTACCAACCTGTGTCAGAGGAGCAGCTCAGGCAACAACCAGAACACAACAGTATGCACGCCGAGTACAGTGGGACACAGGAGTGCACAAGGTGACGGAACTGGGAAAAACAGTAATTACTTTGAGAATTGGTAAATGTATAACCTTTGAATAACAGCACTGAGCCCCTGCACAAGACCAAGAAACACCAACTAAAGCACCACAGCATTGATAACTTTCACTCTTTTCTTGAACAAACATTATGCACAACGAGAAAACCTTTGATGTCATTCATTGTTATAAAGTCCTGATGACAGAGAAGCCAGACTAAGCAGAGTAGCTCTCAAGAAGCTCCACCTTTGTTTATCTGATTAAAGGCAAAGGATAGTTATGCCAATTGTTCCTTTGCCCTGATACATCTCCCCTGAAGATATGGAAGGATCTCACTGTGGTAGAGAACTGCTGAGAAAGCTCATAAAGGGATGGGGCTGTGGCACTATCAGCATGCTGATGTCATCAAGCCCTGTATTGCCACTTCCACAATGATTTGATATTCAGGAACAGTGTTCTCTTGTCCAGTAGGACATGGAACTTGGAAGACGAGCTAGTGGCAGCTAGCTGAGTTAGATGAAAGTGCTAGAAAGGTAGATATAACATGCAACTGGTGAAAGGCTGACTGCTTTACAGAACATAACATTATTTCTGGGAAGAGTCCTGAACAAGGGCAATATTTATTTAACAAAACAAAGTTTTATACACAAGGTGTCATCCCCCCACTGCAAAAAAGAATTAGTTCTGTGCTTTAGGTCTCAGACATTCTCACCTCTGACACAAGGAAGATTTCATTTCTTGTATCCGACAACTCCAACAAGACACATACAGTGAAACAAATTAAAGGTACAACTCAAGTAAGATGGTACATGTCAATGGCCCCAAACTTTACTGTAGCATCTGTGATACAAAAAAATATTGATTTCCTCCTGCCAGCACAGATAGGCAAGAAGCCCTACCACAGATATTCCCTATTATTTCTGTAAAGACTATCTTTGCTCTCCTTACAGTGAGAGGGTCATAGCCTCCCTGTGGAGATGCCTTTAATGCCTGTGTAAAATTAAAACAGGGAGCCTAATGAGTCTTGTTAAAGATTAAACAGGCATGCTGATACCTAGTTGAAATTGAACTTAACACCTGGAGTTGCTCATGTCAATTTTCTGAAACATGGTGAAAAAAGGTAATTGTCAATTAATGAACCATCGACTTGGGGTTGGTGGAAATCAATACCATGAAACAATATGAAGCTATACAATCTTATTCAGTATTCCATAATGAAAAGGCTTTTACACAGACAAACAGAGTAATTGGCTGTTCCCGTGTGGCCCATCCTCTAAGCTATACAATAGTCCAATTAAAATATAACATCAGTAACATCACAGTTGTTTGTTTTGTGGTTTGGGTTTTTTTTATATGCACTAGGTTACATTTGTTAAATCAAAATTTGCAGACAGTGAAAGAGTGTGCACAGAACAGTAAAACATGGATCAAATCCAAGGGAACAAATTCAGGGCAGATACCACAGTCACAAACTTTAGGCCTTCAATTCACTGTCTTTCTAATTGTGGGTGTACAGGCTTGATAACATTCACATTTCTCAGGTTCCACCAGAAATGTAGTTCAAGTAGAAGTGTGGCTCAAGTAGAAATTTCTCTTTTCGACATTGGTTGTAAAATCTCTCAGGACAATATCACATCTTTCACAGAAGGAATAAGACCAGTTTGAAATTAACCTTGCTTACTGCCACCAAAGAGTAAAAATCCACATAACCTTCCAAAGCCAAGAAAAAATACCAAGAGTTCTTGAAGAGGATCAGAAAAGTAGGATGTCAATCAGAGAGAGTATGCTCAGGAAAACTCCTCCAGCCCCTTTTATCTCCTCACAACTTACAGTAAAATGAAAGGATTGTATCAAAATGGTCCCATTAGGTCATAAGTCCAACAAAAGTTCATAAATGGAAGTTAAAGACCTGCTCCAAACAGTGTGTCCAGAGGTATTAGAAGAAAGGTCAACATTTCCTTACCTAGATCCATCCTTTTGAGTTCACTATTGACTAATGCATTCTTAGACTAGTTTCCTCTACTCAAAAATTTTATAATACTAGGTAAGATAAAAAATTTATTACATACTTGCACTGCACTCTGGCCACTAAGTAACAGAGCAAATTACAGGGGGGTTGGTTGGGTTTTAAATGATAAATGATCACACTGCTATCTCTAGGACTGGGCAGGATGCCCATCTTAGAAATCACTAATGTTGAAAAAGGACCTTCAAGATCATCGATTCCAACCTTTGACTGAACACCATAATGCCAACTAAACCACAGCATTAACTGCCACATTTCTTGAACAGTTCAGGGATCGTTACTCCACCACCTCCCTGGGCAGCCCATTCCAATGCTTAAACACCCTTCCAGCAAAGAAATTTTTCCTGATGGTCAACCTGAACCCTGGTGCAGCTTGAGGCCATTTTCTCTAGTCCTGTCACTGATTACCTGAGAGAAAAGGCTGATCCCTATCCTGAAGTCTGATCTTTTAGTTGGTAATCCATCCAAACATGCTTCTGTTTTAACTGTAACAGCTTGAGAGGAACCGATGAGATATTTAAAATAACAGAGACATAATTTGTTTCTTTGACAAGTTAAAAATTAAGCAAAATGATTCTTCTTTAGCATATGTCAGTTTGAGACTCTCAGGCTCAGTACCATAAGGAGGTGCTCATTCAGACCCAGAGAAGTAGCTTGGTACTTGGAAGAATGAATGGCAGAACTGAAAATTAAGCTGTCTGTCCAGTGACATAAACACACAGACCCAAAAAACTGTAGCCATGATCCAGCCCATCACATCCCATTGAAACTTCTGATCCCATTGATCAGCTGCAAGAAGGAAGCCACCATTTCACTAAGACTGCTCTTCAGCAATCCTGTATGTTTTACAGGTGTTACACAATAGAATATATTTCAGATTTCCTTGAATATGGCAGGTAGGTCAGAAACTAGTAACACATGGACAAGTGGTCTTTACAAGGCTAAATTTTTAGCCACTGCCACACAAGTAACCCACAAACCATACAGGCTACAGAAGATGGCAGATTAAGCCCATTCACTTTAAGAGAAAAAAACAACCATAAACTTCCAGAAAAATTCTTACTACTTATCTTTGTGAGCTGAATCCCACACATACACTTAGGCAGTACCATGACAGTGCTTAGAGTTTTTTTGGTAGAAACCCACAAACAGAATTTTCTTTTCTCTTTTAATGAGAAACAACATCAGGTTATCACTTTTAGGCATCTAGATGTTATTATCTCTGACACAGTAACTGCAAGGAAATACTGTAGGGCTAGCAGAAAAGTGGCAAATCGAAGAAAAAGTGCTGTATTTAGTAAGGATTAAAATTCCCAAGGTTATTTCAGAAGATTATTTAAGCCATCTGAGAAGGAAAAACATGGAAGAGGTGTCAGCATTCCATTAACAATGCACTTATTATCTACCATCAGCTGGAAACACTAGAGCACTTGGTATCTTGTTAATACCAGAATCACTCATTTGATTACACATAGATTTTCACCCTCTAAACTGAAACAAATCCTAAGCTTTGGGAACATCACAGCACATTGGACACTGTTACACAGGTCATTATGGTTTTAATACATAAGCTAAGCAGCAGTATTGCTACATTTCACAAAGAGACTGGAAAGCTGTATATAAAAAGCAGCATGAAATTGTTTAATTAAGGACTTTTTTTTAGGAAATATTGAACTTATTAAATTAAATGCCAGGCTTGAAAGTAAATACCCAAACATATTAAACATTAAAAAAACCCCTAGAGTGCTACTTTAGTGTCTCACAGTATATCCCAACTTTACGATGAGTTCCATATAGACAAAAGTAAGGAGAAGGCAAAGGGAAAGGTAACAACACAAACCAGATCAGCAGTTCTGGTCTGGACACTAAAGGTGGTGGAGATGATTCAGAGAGCCAACGTTGTTGTTCTTGTGTACGAAGCCAATACTTTCTCAGGAAAAAGGGAAATCAAAGGTAGAACTGGTATTATAGGGAAACTCTATTAAAAAAAAAACAACAGCTCTTTGAAAAAAAGGACATTTCTGTAATGGCTACCCCTTTTGTCCCTTCAGAGCCATTCTTTTTGCGTTTTACACAATTAAAAAAAACCTTCACTGACACTGGAACATTTACCAGCTCTATAACTTTCTTATTTGTTAGAAAGCATACAAATCCTACAACCTATTGTAACACTGACAGGGCTCGTTAAAGGTCAGCAGCAAGTAGTCATAAAAGCAAAGAGACAGTGCTAGATTATCTTTTGAAAGTGAAAGAAGGCGAAAAAAATCGCTAAAGATAAAGGGGAGAAAAAAAAGTCCAGTAGCAGGAAGTGATGTGAGGAAATTAAGCCATCCTGACCTGGTAAGCATCCTCATTCTTCCCCTGCAAATACCAAAGCTTTTGTCATGCAGCTGTCAAATGCCAAGACATTGTTTATCATGTAATAGGTAAGTGCAAAATTCAGTGGTAGAATTTTCATATGCTGCAATAATATACAGATAAAAAGAAAGCTCTCATAATAATATATGAATTACAAAAAAACCCAAAAAAACAAACCCAAAACCCAAACCACACAGGATTTCCATTAATTTCAATATGAAGTCCAGTATATTTTCTGTCATTCCTATATTAATTTTCTAGTATGGAAAGTTTTCTATCTTTAATACTAGCACAGCAGATGTTGACAGAGAGCAGCCAGCCTCAGAATATGCACTGGAGATTTAGAAGGTCCTGTGAAATTAACATAGAACCACTTTTGATATGGTGGGATAAACAGAACAATAAGATGGGTCTTTTTCAATGAGAACACTAGTTACATTTAATTTATGTGTCATTAAAGAAAAATCCATAGAAATGTGAAAGGTAATACAAAGACTTTGTTTCAAGCTGATGACTTGACCAGTTTGCCCATACTGATTTATTTTATGATCACCGAAGTCTCCTCTGCAACCAACTGCGCCAGAGTCCTGTGAAATCATCATCTGTAACCTTAAAAAAGAGTAAAGGGAAAAAATAGCAACACATTATTCATTTCAACTTCTTAAACCACCATGAACAATGCCTCTACTTCACGAACCTCACAGAAAAAGCAGGCAAACTTCGGCAGATACCACAGACTTTGTGCAACAGGTTAACACCTGGCCATTTTAAAGACTTGTGAATGAAGAAGCTGAGATACCAAGCAAATCCCAAATGAGCTAGCAACAGAACTCCACACATATCACTCAAATGATGACTTGCTATGCCCAGCTATGCAAGCCTGTTAAAAAACCTTTCAATTCCTGAAGCTTTCTGTCCCAGGGTATCCCTTTTGTTTCAATGCCATTCTGGCTGGGCTTCTGAATCTCATAACGCACACGGTCTCATAACGGTATCACAGACAATACTGCTGCATGTTTGCTTTGGTCTGCAGCACACTGACAGATAGTATTGATTAAAATCTCAATAGACCAAGGTCTAGAAAGAGACACAGTGATGGACTTCAAGCTTTTACTAAATAAAGCTGGGGAAAAACAACACAGAGATGCAGAGTCTACCTTGGCAGAGCCAGGAGTCCTCTGGAAAGCCCAGAAGACTGTTAATCCAACAGAACCCACAGTTTAGAGATGCTTTCCATTCACTGGGAATTGATCATACCTAATTGCAGAAGGATTCTCTGAAATGCACTATAGCACCTAATAGAGGTTACCCACCTTTACATGGGCTTCACCTACTCACAGGAAGAAATGCAAGATTGAACAGCAAGATTGGATTGGCAGAAATAATTTGTGTAACACCTTTCAAATCACTTGTGTGCCGAAACCACAGGTCAGCATGTAAGCTGGTAAGATTAGAATGGAAAAATACGATGCTCTACTGACGCCAGTATCCTCACACTTGACTTTCTCACCCCTCTCTCCTCCTTTATTTATGGATGCTCAGTCATCACTATATCTGACACATAATTTGGTTATTTCCTGAACACTTATTTGGTCAGTCACAAAGAACTGCAGAATACAGACACTACCACCACCCATCCTGACATGAAACCTGTCTATATGCTCCAACAGATAGTTCAACCCCTAATGGATGACCCTATAATAGTCTGCTAACATGATGAATGTTTAGCAACCAGAGTCAGTGAGTAGCTTGTTTATGCTTGAGGAATGAATAATAAACCATTGTTACAACTTTTTACTCCTCATGCTCTCCTTCTCTTATTCATCATCAGGATTCTAGGGGTTTGGTAGTTGTTGGGTTTTTTGTTCTGATATTCACCGACACAAGGCTTCAACTGTGTTTGCAAACTTTGGAACACAATAAGCTGACAATGTCAGTGTTACATTCTTTAGCATTGGTTCAACCATCTCAATCTTGCCTTCTTGTATTTCCCACTTTCACCTCAAAGCCCCTCACAAGAAAAAAGTACTTGTAAAAAACTGATCTGGCTACAATATTTTGAAACAAAATACAAATATAACTGTCCTTTATAAAGGACTGGCTGTTAATACATCCAATAACACCTACGTGACAAAACAGCTGTACAAAGCAAATTCAGTGTATGAGGATCACGATACTTAAAAGAAGGAGAGTATTTGCAAACAAAAAATGCATGAAGTTGTGTTATGGGAGAAAGCATGAGTTGGATTAGGGTGGGGAGAATTTTCTTTACTGCCTTTTTTTTTCTTCTTTGATCTCTTTCAAGCAAAGCCCTAGATACTCCTTTTCCTTAAGAACTGAGAAGATTTCAGACAGTAGAAGAAACTTACGAATCAAATTTCATACAATTCAGTAACCTTCCCCCTACCCTATTGCTGCACATACATCAGGCACACGTTAAGAGTGTGTCCTGGTTTTGGACGGTATTAGGTTTTATCAATGGACAAGAGACGAATAGGGAAGGCAGCAATTTATTAAAGGGTAGATATATGGGGGAATAAATGGGGGTAATTGCCCAGTTATGACCAACCTGGATTCCCTCTGACAGACACACACACACACCCCCACACACACACACACCCCCCACACGCTGTAACCTGAGGAGGGCCGGGGGAAGGGAATATATGTTACACCCTAGCTCGGACAAGACAGTCCCCAATTCCCTGCACCGAGCACGTGTCACCAAAGAAGGGAGGAGGGGAAAGACTAAGAGGTTACACCNTGCAAGACTGAAAAGGAAAATATTTCTTCAGCTAACTCTGTGGCTGATGGCACTCTGCTCCTGTCAATGTGGCAAATGGAGTCTACTACAGCGTACTCATCTGTATTGAGAGAGAAATTACTCCTGCCCATCAGTCACAGAGTGGATGAGATACAAAATCCATTCCCATGATGAATAAATCAGAGCTAAAAAAGGTCAGGATGTCTTCAGTGTCTGCTGGGGACAAATCTCATTTAAGGTTATTACATTCTTGTCAAAATCTTCACCAGAGTCAGTTTACCTACCTCCTTCTTCCTTGCCTGTATTTCCTCCCTCCTTTTCCTGAAGTCACGCAGCTGTGCACGTATTTACTGCTTTACCTTTTACCATTACATTGTTTTCTCTAGCAAAGTAGGGTATCTTGTCCAGTTACAATGAAGACAGCTTTAATCTCAAATAGTGTCCATTCCAAACTTAGCACTGGAAATGGAAAAATACATGAGGTGGGGCTCATATCCTTCAAACCCACCTTTTAAAGACTGTGAAACTCCTAGTTGTCTGACAAGAGATGGATTCCTATATCCAGAGGGCTGAACATCTGAAAGGAAAATCCTGACCACAATTTCTAGGAACAAGAGCTAAATCTGCAGTTAAAAGTTGCTGTGCAATTCAAAGACTACCCTTCCCCTATTTATCAATTATAGTGGCCCAAAAGGTACTCCAAGATGGGTTAAGATTTGTTTTCCTGTCAACTCATTATTCAGAGATCCATTTTACAGTGTGGCAGAGAACAGCAATTCAGCTCAACTGACCCTCTGAGAACAAGAGCTTGTTCAGGACAAACTGAGGGCAGGGGATGATTGTGAGAAAGCTTTTAGTTTAGAAAAGCCAATCTCAATTCAAACCTATGACTACTAATGGACTCCAACTTGGTCCTTCTGAGAGACTATCAGAATATTTTTTCCAAGCTGTCCTTGCAGACCCCTCCTTTATCTCCATTTGAAGTCCTGAAGTTTTTTGTGCTGCACGAAGAAGTTAGGTAAAAAAACACTCTACTCTCGTAATCTGAAAACACCTTTTATCCAGAAGTTACTATTAATTCACAAGTCATGTAAAAGAACTTCTGGTATGTCATGGAGACTCCAACTATTTGGAAACACTTTTATTTGTTCCCTACTTTAAGTATCTTTACAGATTTCTGGTTCTGGCTGTAATTCATGACAGCAGCAGGAAGACGTGTGTGTGTCCCCTCCCAGCAGCTGACTTGCTGCTGCTGTTTTCTCTCTACTGTAGTCATGGTTCTTCATCTGCAAGCACAGAATCTGTTCCTCTGGGAAAAAATCATTACAAATAAAAGGCCTAAAATCTCAACTTGTGAATTAGCAGGTACATTTAAAGGGTTTTTTCCCCTGGCATTTGCCTCAAAGGAAAAGAAAGCAGATACCAGTGTTGACGAACAAGACAGAACAAGGCCTGCTTAGCCTTTCTCCAAAATACTTTCTAACAGAAGTCAATAATCAATTAAGGAACCACTCTGCTTCAGGAACGAATCTCCACACAAACTGGATGTAAAACACTCAGCTGCAGAGCTGACAAAATGAGAACAGCCCTGCCACAGCCACAGGAGCTGTATGCTGAAGCAACTACAGCCCACTGTCAGGTGCGAGGAGTGCCCACCTTCCTGCTCCTCATCCAGCATCTCACAGGGAGCCCTCCCAGGCTGCCCCATGACGGGCTGCACCACACAACATAGATCAGTGGTTACAGACAAGAGGATTTATGAGTTTTCACAAGCACTGCACATGTGTGCACATGTCAGAGGGCACATTTTGCTTTAAGTGGAAGTGAAAGAGCCCATTGAATCAGCAGGTTTTTTGTTAACACTTCAGGATTGAAAATAAAGTTAAGGGTCACCAAAGACTCCAACAGCTATTGTGCATGCCATGGCTTTCACTCCTTCGGATGTTCAATTACCCATAAACCCAGTTCCTTGTCTGGGTAATGCTTCCTTTAGACATCTTGCTGCTGACTGGGAAATATGGAACTATTACTACAGCAACGACTCTAACAAGAAGAGAGGTCAAAAAAAACTTGTACCATGAGAAGGGAAGTAGAGGGAAAAGAAGCTTTCTTAACTCTCCAGGTCTCATTTGTGGAAATTATTAGTCAGTTATAAAATCAGAAAGTGCATTCAGGCTGTCCTAGAACACAAATCCGGGAAAACCTCAAATGCAATATCGTGAGGGATGAAAGCGGCCCCCAGAGCCCCCCAGCCTGAGCCGGGCAGGCAGCGGCGGCAAGGCCGGCCCTCGGCAGCCCCCTGCCGGGCTGCCCGCAGCTCCCGGCAACCGGGCATGGGGAATCCCGTGCCTGGATGGCATCACCCTTAGGGACAGCAGGAACACCACGCTGCCCTGAGCTGCCAACAACCCCAAAGAACAGCGGCCACCATCATCTGCTTGAACAATGTGGCTCTATGTCGCCATTTGCCATTCCTGGATTTTGTCAGGAGTGTTTTAACTGCACAAGAGAGCTAAAGAAAATGTTTTAAACTAAACAGTCGGCAATACAGGACAGAACTGGGAATTAGCCAGCAGAAGAAGGAGAGCAGTCGGTGAGACCTGTCCCGGTGGAGTCCCGCAAGGCAAGGCTGCTCCAGCTCCTCCCTGCGGCACACTTGGCAGCCGGCTCCTCAATTTAGTTTTAAGTGTTTGTTTTTAATCTCACATGTCGGCATGCCGGGTGGTTAACTTAGAATGTGTCACACAAAACAAGAACAAGCCTCCCAGTTAATCAAATACCAACAAACCGTCTCATGTCATATTAATGAAACTTGGATCAGAGCCAGGTAGAGTAAGTTAGAAAGCCAAGATCCCTCTGCTTTCCTCCCTATCTTTTCATTGTGCTGTACACTTAAGTTGCTACAAACTTGGACATCAAGAGATGACCTCCTGAACATTACCACGAAAGAGGTTTTTAATGATGCCTGCAGCTCCACCTCTTCCTCGCTAAAACCACGAGGAAGCCAGACGAGCCCCAGAACACATGTGGGACCCAAAGCCTGTCCTTACATTCCATACGATCTCACATGCACACTACAGGCGCTGCTCAGCAGGAAAACCCATCCTTTGTCGGTGATTAGCGCAAATGATGTAACCTTTCACTCGCTCCAGTTACTTCTACATTTTCTCCAGACAGAGGAATTATCTCTCTGTACTCTGCAGCTTTTGTGCTGGGACCCAAACACAGACATGCAGTGGGGTGCAAACAGTAATGTTCAACCTGGTCTGTGAATTACAGCTGGGTTCAGCTAATCACAATGTTTTAAACATCTGCAGATCTCAGAGGAAATAGATTCCTTTACATAACATAAAGGAGATTTTTAGGCAAAATTCAAACTTAGTAAATGTGTTTTTTTGTTTTTTCAACATAAAGGTACAAGATCCATAGACTGGAAGAATTTACCCACTTCCCTGATCAATTAAGTTTAATATTTTGTGCAAAAAACAACCCTCAAGATGCTAGGAACAAAATACTGCAATAACAGTAGCAATAACATTCTCAAGCTATAAAAACACTAAACCAAACTTGCAGTCTCAATTTGCATTTCCCAGAGTGAGTCCTAACTTTAACATACTGCAATAACATTGCATTAAATCTTAGGGGTTAGTTCTTTGACTTTTGGTGGGATGCCCAGAGGTACTGGGCACTTTATATAATCACACTTTTCAGTATTGAATACATACAAATGTCTGGCTGAACCAAAGACAATCACTTCACAAAACTAACTAGAATTATTCCGATTTTGTATTCAAAGTATACAGGAACTTTCTGGAGGGAAACAAACCAGTAAAGAAATAAAATCCAGAACACACCACCAGCAAACAAAAATCTTCAGAGAAGCCTGAGGGGCAGGGAAGGAAACAATCTTGGCTTTGAACATCCGCATAGGACAGACATTTATTATTTTTATTACACCTTTACAGTAAAACTGAATTTTCAGAAAGTTAAAAACAGTGGAGGTCAACAACATTATCAGTTTCTAAGAATGTTAAATAGATGAACAGGTATTTTGGTGAATGATTCACTTACTCCAAACATGAGGTCTTAGTTGCTAAAAAATAGAATTAATTGTAGTCCAAGTGTACAAATCTGTTCTTTCTACTGTAACAATATTCCAATACATTATTTTAACAATCATGTAGGAAACTCCCACAATTCACAGATATATCATGGCCACCCTTTTAGCATTATTTATAAAATGGATGTAATATTTTGTATGAAGAATAATTGTTTCCTTTTGGATACTACCTAAAAAAAAAATATAAATTTTTCATAATACAAGACACGAATATATAAAGCCACCTTAATCTTTGGCATATACTCCTACTGAGTATTACATATTTTGGGCACTGAAAACTGAAAACATAAAAAAGCCTTCACTAAATTCATTCTGACCATGCAAGTGTCAGACAGATAGAAAGAGGACAGATTCTCCCAATATGACAAAGAAATGTAATAGAATATCTTGCTATTCCTACATATTAATAAAGAATATGCATTGGTCTTCACTGTGCTCAAAAAAAGATAGAATTACACACGTACATACTAGTGCAAGACCATTCTCTATAAAAATTGTGCTAGAACTCTACCCAGTTTCAAAGTAGATAAAGATTTTCTCCTAGGATACAATCCTAGAGGGCAAAGAAACTCCAACAAAGTCCCTCACTTTACAGTTGATCCTCCAGTTCATAAACAGCTTTGAAAAAGAAAAGACAATTCTTCAGAATAAGATTGGTTTTGTGATCCAAAATGATCAGTCCAGGAGAGGCCAGATTGATGCAATCATGCAATCATACTGGTCATCAAAGCAGTGGCTCAGACTGTTCATAAACAGCTGAAATGAAAGCGGGTAGCCAGGATGAGACTACAGATGTTTATGAAATGTTAACTGGGCATTTCACTCAGTTCTGAGACAGAATTAACAGCCTCATGTACCGACCTTATGATTTAATTGCCTGCTATAATACTCTGATAGTTTAGCAATTCAAGATATCATCATTGTTAACTCACTGATATATCGATTCAATTTCACTCCTGACCTGGATTTACTACATTGCTCATTCTTATTTAATACTTCAGACTGTAGTTGTAAGTGACACTCGCTTGACACTTTTTTTTTTAGTCCATTAGGAAAAAGTAAGAACTGCTTCCTTTTCCAGCTTTCAAACAGGACTGACAGCTACAAGTCCAAAAGATTTGCCACGCTCCTTTGGCTGGGGTAGAGTTAGTTTTCTTCACAGTGGCCAGTATGGGGCTGTGTTCTGGATTTGTTCTGAACACAGGGTTGATAACGGAGAGATGTTCTTGCTATTGCTGAGCAGTGGGCCAAGGACTTTCACACAGGGACAAGGCCTTTTCTGCTTTTTGTACTGCCACACTGGGGTGGAGACTGGGGTGCACCTGGCAGATTGGGAGGAGACACTGCTGGGACAGGTGATCCAAAGTGACCAAAGGGATATTCCATACCATATGACATCACACTCAGTATATCAAGAGGGGGGAAAGAAAAAGGAAGGGGTGGATGTTTGGAGTGATGGTATTTGTCAAGTAACTACTGTGCACGATGGAGCCTTGCTCTCCTGGCGATAGCAGAACACCTGCCTGCCCATGGGAAGCAATAAATTAATTCTGTATTTTCCTTTGCTTGTGTAGGTAGCTTTCCCTATTACACTGTCTTTATCTCAGCTAGGAGTTTTCTAGCTTTTATCCTTCCAATTCTCTCCACAAGCCCACTGGTGGGGGAGTGAGTGGCTGTGTGTTACTTGGTTGCTGGTTGGTGTTAAACCATGACATTTATTTAAAAACAACTGTCTGCATATTTATGTTAATGTATTTGCCCCTCAAAATGAAAAATACACTGCAAAAGAACATGCATTCTTTTACACTCCTAATTTCATACATCCTCTAATTAGTATAAAAACAGTGACAAACATCTGCCACTTCAGCAAGGTAGTAAGATATGCAGCACAAAACCATATTACTAGAACAGAACACATTCTGTAGTAATTGATCAAGATGTATCCTCTGACAGAGGCTTCCCACTGGCCTTTCATACTGAAATATCTTTACATTTGGATGATGCACTTTGCTTGCAGTTACTGTGCCTAGGCAAATGGCAAAACTACTGATGCCCCATCCTATGTGCAAAGACCCTCAGGGAAAAGCAGATGGTTACTGACTTACTTCACAATGTTATTGTATTAACAAGATCCACGGATAAGAGGTTTCCCACATTTAAGTTATGAGAACCTTTTTTCTGGAATCCACCAGGCAC
The DNA here is from genome assembly GCA_013400695.1 of Neodrepanis coruscans. NCBI lineage: Eukaryota > Metazoa > Chordata > Aves > Passeriformes > Philepittidae > Neodrepanis > Neodrepanis coruscans. The sequence goes on from VYZS01102701.1 coordinate 78,584, forward strand.
TTGGAGGCTATTTATGCTGCCATTAACGGCATATGCTGTGCACACATAGAACACTTAGTGACAGAATGATTTGCAGGGCATGGAGTAGGGTAGAGAAAAGGGATGCTGAGCTGTCAAAGTAACGTCTCATTAAATCATATGAAAATAGTAAAGAGGAAAGAATAGGGCATAGGGAGAAATGGAATAAAAACAATGTAAATAGCTTTCATGCTGTTTCTAGGAGACCATGTAACATAGCTGCTGAATGGAAGATGCCCGCTGTCAGCAACAAGCAACAGTAATACAGAAGGGCAGGGGGCTGAGAGAGGGGGAAAGGCGTACACACAGACACTGGTTATTAATCAGATTTCAGATTGTCAGTTTCCCCGAGAGAACTAAATTAAATAAAACACGAGGAAGCCAAGCTAGCCAATGTAGAATGTAAACAAAGAGCCTCAGCTTCACTACAACAATTCTGATGATAAATTTAATAAAAACACAACATTAGCACTTTGATAGATGCAGAAGTGTTTTACAGCTCTACCAGAAATCCTAAGGTAGCCTTTGTGCACAAGGCTGACCTGCTACCCACTACAGGTCATTTCTTTTGCAGAAAAAAAAAACCTGTTTGGCCAACAGAAAAGTATGGCTGCAAGGAATCTGTGCCTTAGAGACATGATATTGAAATATTGCTCTTCAGCCTCAGACCATTTACAAAAGTAGCTCAGGAAATGTTTTTACAGATGAGAGGACACACCAGGTACATAAAGTCCCAGTTCCAAAGAACAGAAAGCCTCACTGCTAATTTCTTTTTTGTCTTTTTAAGAAATCTGCCTTTCTATTTAAAGTCATCTGACAAGTCCAATCACCTTTTCAAGGACTCAAAGAGAAAGAAAAAGGAAAAAGAAAAAGCCTGACAAGTAACACACCAGGCAAAGTTTTGTATTATTTATACATTATGGTAACAATTTCTGTTTCAATATCAAGTATCTTCCACCTCTAAAAGCCTAAAAAGTTACAGTTTGCTTTTTTACCATTCTCATTTATAAATAAGAACAGTAATTTCTGTTTCATACATAAGAAATACTATAGTTCAAGGAAGGCCAAAGTATTTGTCTAGAACTACAGAATAAGTTGACAGCAGAGCTAAGAACCCTAGAATATCCTGAGTGTCGTAGGGTAAAAACGAAAGTAAAAAACGGTCTTTGTTCCTGCTGCGCAGGGCCAGCGGCCGGGCGGGGGGGGGACAACCCTTTCCCCTGCCCGCGCGGACCGGGGGCCGCCCAGCGCCGGCGCCCGCGTGGGTTTCAGTGGCCCCTTTCCTCCAGCGGCAGGGAGCCACGGCCCGTCCAGCCGCGCTGCGCGCTGGCACTGCCACCCAGCTCTGTGGGGGCGCGGGGGGGGGGCA
>VYZS01102701.1:80437-93245 GCA_013400695.1 Neodrepanis coruscans
ATCATCAAAGTACAACTCCTGGCCCTGCGCAGGACATCCCCAAGAGTCACACTGTGTGCCTGAGGGCATTGTCCAAATGCTTCCTGAACTCTGGCAGGTTTGGTGCTGTGACCACTGCCCTGGGGCACCTGCTCCAGTGGGCAAACACCTGCTGTGTGAAGAATCTTTTCCTAGTATTCAACCTAAACCTCCCCTGACACAATTTAAGGCCATTCCCTTGGGTTCTGTCACTGATCAGTGCCTGCCTCTCCTCTTCCCCTCAACAAGGAAGTTGTAACTGCAGTGATGTCTCCCCTCAGTCTCTTCTTCTCCAGGAGGAACAGACCAAATCACCACAGCCTGTCCTCATACGGCTTCCCCTCAAGACTCCTCACCATCCTTCTCATCCTCCTTTAGACACTCTCTAATACCTTTCTTATACTGCAGTGACCAAAACTGCCACAATATTCAAGGTGAGGCTGCACCACCACAGAACACAGTGTGACAATCACTTCCCTTGACTAGACAACAATGCTGTGTCTGATGCACCCCAGGACATGGTTGGCCCTCATGGCTGCCAGGGCACACTGCTTGGATGGACTACAGACATCTCAGCTCCCAGACTTTTGGTTTAGTTACATAATCACAGAACTGGAGAGGGGAATCCAGGCTGAAAGTGTTGCCAAATGGCCATTAGACAAAAAAAGCGGATCATTTAAGGAGATCCCCTGAAGAAGGATTTCACTGTTGTATCTCACCAGGTAGTACAATGAACACAGTGATCTGACTCAGGAAAGTGGAGGAGGACTTAGCAAATATCATAGTTTTGCACTGCCACAGAACTTCAAGATACAGGTCTAGTAGACTACATACACTTATGCAAGTATGTAGTAGATGACACTAAGTGCCACCGACAACTTTGTTAAACGTACTTTATACCAGAAAAGGCAAGAGCATTTAGTACAGAGCTTGATACTGAAAGGAAATGGAATTGCTATTCACTCCATCATTTTCCTAGGTTATTTTTTTGAAGTTATTTGGATAAAGGCAGTATGGAGACAGACATACTCGACATTGTTCACAACAAGAAGATGCAAAACACTGCAGATCAAGTTTGTTGCATTTAAATCTTGGTATGGCAATTACTGCAGCAGATATTTGCCCAACAATAAAACTTTGATGGAAACTGTTCTCTGTAACGAATAGTTCGGCAAACTAATTGGAAAAGTGCCACCCATTCAGCAAAACTGGATCTGTTTGTAGGAATATACCTCTTTCAACATTAGACATCCATATCAGACTTGAACTAAAGATCTCATGACAGATGAGATGCCTGAAAAAGCATGTTCTTCTGGCATCTATTTTTAATAAATTATCATGCTCTTATATGACACCAACGAAGTTAGTCTAATTAATTTCACAAGTTTCAAATGCATGGTTGAACCTCAATTGAAACACAACTGTACTTTATTTTAGGTAGATCTGTACAAATCTAGTTAGATTTAGATAGATCTGTACAGATAATACAGCTAAGTAAAATACTGGTATAAAAAGTAAAACCGAATGAACAATCCACAGAACTTCCAGATTCTTTGGACTGAAGATTCTCAAACTGTGGATAAGGATTCCTAGAACTTCCTACAGAAACATGCAATATACTCTTATCTTATAGAACATATAAAACAACAGAAAAGGCTATAATGCCTCCATGGAGGCAGATTATAAAGCTCACACAAGGTACTATGTTCTAAACTGGTGCAAATCATCTGATTTACAATAACTATCTCTGTGTACTCTTTACCCACAGCAAGTGTAAAACAATTTGAATTAGGAATACCACAGTTATTTGGAAAGTAAATTTACCAAGATTTGTTATATTTACTGCAGAGCTGCTAAGAGCCATTGCTTTTAATAAAGCTTTATTCCACAAGGCCCAATCTGTCTGCAACAAAGAAAGAACATCTCTGCTGAGTCTGAAAACTGTGGAAGAGGTAGCAGACACTTTAGACATACGACTCAGGCTTATTGCCAAATTGATCACAGTAGCTTGGCTTATAAAATCTTAATGCTTAATACCTAAAGATCATGGAATAAAGCACCAGTTTGTAAAATCTCAAGAGGGACTACCACTGTTAACTAATGACACAGCTTTGCAATCAGACTGTACCACCTTGCACTTCAGTATACTCAGTACTACTTAGCAATGTAGGGTCAAAACAAATTATAGCCACACCCCAGTATCAACCATGTGTGCGCTCCTGAAATGCACCACTTTTAGCAGTTTGACAAAGTAAAGCTACTTTTCCCACAAAAAATAGTCTAACAAATAGGGGGTATATGCAGGAATTTCAGAAAGAGACTTTAAATACAGAGAGATAGTATGAGAATATATGAGATATATATATATATACACCATCATATGATAGTATGAGTATATATGAGAACCCCATGATGGTTGAGGTTGAGAGGGACCTCTGGAGATATCTGGCTCAACCCCCAGGGTCTCTTAGAACAGGTTATTGAGGACCATGTTCAGACTACATACAAGAAAGAATTTTTTTACAGTGTGGGTGATAAGACAGCGTGACAGGTTTCCCACAGAGGTGGAGGATGCCCCATCCCTGGAAACATTCAAGGTCAGGTTGGAGGGGCTCAGAGCAACCAGGCCTAGTTGAAGATGTCCCTGCTTATTGTAGGAGGTTGGACTAAATGATTCTCAAAGGTTCCTTCCAACCCAAACTACTCTATGATTCTACAATTCCAAGTCCAGATGACTTCTGAGTATCTCCAAGATAGGAGACTCCACACACCATCTGAGCAACCCATTCAAGTGCCTGGTCACCCTCACAGAGGAAAAATGTTCCCTCCTGTTTAGTTGTGTTTCCATCTGTGTCATTTTGACTTCTGTCCTGTCACCAAGCACCACTGAAAAGAGTCTGGGCCCATCTTCTTTACACCCTCCCCTTTGATATTTGTACATATTAAGATCTTTCAAATCTTTCTCTTCTCCAGGCTGGACAGTCCTGGCTCTCTCAGCCTTTCTTCACTGGAAAGATGCACCACCCTTCAAGCAAGATCAGGGTTGCTGATTGGCCAACTAGAAGAGACCGGGATCCGAGTTATCCAACACAGGAGGTGCTGACATTTCATAGGGAGAATGTCATAGAAGATTTAATCACCACCAGATTTCACTGCTATAACTTTGAGTAATTTAATGGAAAAGGATAGAAAAGCGAGGTGATGGTATCAACAGTAGTGCACTGTATTAAATGATCAGCAACAGAACTCTGAAGTGGAGGATAAAGAAGCAACAGTCACAGCAAGATGTTGCTTACTTGGATAACTAAATCTAGTTCTCTCACTGTAATCAGACTTCCAGTTAACATCCAAGATCACACAGAATCTACCCAAAAGTAGCTCAGTGCTCAAATATGCAGCAACACAGATCAGCCATACTGAACCTCTTGCAAAGAAGGGAGTGCTTCATACCATTTAAAGCAGTCTTGCTCCTCCTGCGGAGCAAGCTGCCCTTCACTGTTGGGTGATGTTAAACCTGCCCTACACAGCCTGCTCTGTGAAGTGGTAAATAAGCCAGCTTGAGCAGCACTCCAAATGTTAATTACTACTGCTCCCCCGTGCCTGCCTTTTAAATGAGGGGAGTAAAAAAGTATAACAGAATTACAGAGAAACGAAAGATGAAGGGGGAATAAAAAAAATTAAAATGTGAATTTGGCAGATGGATCACGATGTCAAGAGAAACTATCACCAGGGGATAAACAGCCTTCCCAAGATAGCGAGGAAAGCTTCCCCTGTAACGTCACAGAGCAGCTTCTGGGAGAGGAGTCGCTGGTATGTGACGGCCGGGCCTGCAGCGCTCCCGTGCGGCCCGGCCCGCACAGCACAGCACAGCACAGCACAGCACAGCACAGCACAGCACAGCACAGCACAGCACAGGGCTCCGCAGCCCCAGCCCACACAACACTGACAAGGGCAGCTGCACTGCCCAGCAAAAACTGCCTCTGCATGGCCAAGATCACCCACAGGGTCCAGCATCAGCTGTACTTTTAATTCATTTACTCCATTGACTTCATTAAATATAAAAAAAGGCTAACTTTAACAGCAGATGAAACTAACAGATTCAGGTTACACACAGACAGCAGCCTTCGCCTTGGTTACATCTCATTTGGTATGTCTTGGTTATGTCTTAGTTTCCTGATCAATCTCCTTTATCAACCAAAATACTGTTGCTTGCCTCAAACATGGACAGGCTACCACACTACCCTGGAACTGACATCTGCTATTCTATATCAGCTGTTACCCACACATGCAGCTACTCCATTTACTCAAGTATATGATGGACCCATAAAATCATCCCATCATTTGGAGAAGGCCACGCTGCAGCACTGTTTAGAAAAATGACAGTCCTTGAAGGGTAAACTTTTATTTTATTGCAGTATTTATATAGCACAGAGCTTCCAATTCTCCTTTCAGGAGGGTAGTAGATGCAAAGTGCAAGCTTGGAAATTAATTCCTATGATGCAATCTGGTGAAATAATGGATTGTGCTAGACAGATGTACTCTGGAGAGCTTTCCATCCCTTATGCTCTCATTACCAGAAAGCAAGCAGGCACAGCCTTCAATTCAGATCGCAGGAAACAAGAGCGCAGTAGTCACAATACAGTTTTACTCATTGCAAAACATTTAACTACAAAAGTGCTATCAGAAGAAACCAGAAATCTGTAGAAGAGCGAAGATAAGAAGATAGTACTCTGAATGGCATTTAATAATAAAAGAACTTTAGAGATTTATTTATTTTATATTTGCAATTACTCTTGCAACAACATGGTCTTTATAGTATTTCTGGTTGGTCTATGTTGGTACACAGCAGCTTCTAAGGAACACTTCTGTTACTCAGCTCCATTAATAACCAAAGCTAGCTACAGTTCAGCATGATCCTGATGGCTGTCCTTTAGAACCAATTTTTCTACCTCTTCTCCCAAGCAGACTCATTTTAATTGTGCTCTCAGCATCCCTCCTATTTTGCTGCTCTTTAGATCACTGTAAATTCAGAAGGTCCATACTGAGCTCAGACTTTATCTACTGCATCATCACTTAACCCAATCAGCTCATCTGTTATAGTTCTTTTTCCTCATACCAGCAAAGTGGGCACATCCAGAGTACACACTTCTCCCAGACCACTCGACAAGTCACCGAAGTGGAATACTGGCATCAGCTACTTCATCATGGTTCAAACCAGCAGGTTTGCAAGCAGACTCTCTTCCTTCCAATTACAAAAATTTGGTTTGCAAAAATACTTAGCCACATTTAAAAAAAAACAACCCTTCTGATTACACAATTCAAAGCCATAGTCCAAAATCTAGGACTATTCCTGATAAACTGATGAGACAAGGTGTGCTTTGCATTCCAGAATGTAAGTCTCTAGGCTCATGTAAATCATCAGCTCAGGCTAGTAACCAGAAATCTTCCTTTAACAATGCCCTGTCATCACATGCTGACTAGGCATTACTTACAAAGACAGGAGAGGGAGGGAATATCAACATTATATCCTCCATGTATATATGTAGTAATCTCAACATCTTCCACATTTAATTTCCTTCTGGCTTTGCAAAAAGAAAACTGTTTTTCACTTACCTCTGTATACTGTAATTGCCAACACAGAGTGAAATGGCAGAACAAGAACTGACAACTTAATAAGACAACTAGAACAGAATGCTACATAAGAATGGATAGGAGCAGCAAATTCCTAAAACAATCTACTTGGCTCACCTTCCTTTTAAGAATGGCTGTCAGTAAAGATGCTGTATCAGCAACTTAATTCTCTTAAAAGAAAAATATAAAACACACATATGTTTCCCAGAGACATGTCCCGGTATTTTAACAGTAAGTTGCTAATAAGAATCTCAGCACTGTCTGCGTTGTTTAAGCCACCCACAATGATTATGAGTGATTGTGTTTCAAAAGTCACTGAAGTGGAGGCAAAGCTCAGAATGTATCATCATTTGTGGCAATGTGAGCAGCTTCTATTCAAAGGGAAGTAACATCTATTTTGTTGCAACTTTTACACACTGGGAAAAATTGTTCCCTGTATAAATCCAGGGCATGTCATTGCAAACAAGGTTTTTAATTAAAATTGTCATTTTTGAGCCTCCTGCTGACTGTCAGCATCTCTCTGTCTCCTGCTCAGATGGCTAAACCAGCTTCCAAGAGAGATAGTGAAAAGAAACAAAATCACTAGAATACCTAACTTTGACCAATCTCTGCTGGGGACAATTTCAATAGCAGGATGCTGCAGAGAGAGCTAACAAGAAAAAAGATGACTACTTATGAAGCCTTCCCTAATGAGGGCTCAAAACATCACAAACAAGTCAGCAGAGGGGGCATTTTATTCCTAAACCTACAGACAGGATGATCAAGCAGGACAATTTTAATCAGAAACCATACTGTTGAAGAGAATCCAGAACAATGTCTGCACCTCAGTGGGTGAAGCCTGCTTTTGAATGCAAAAGTAGACTCAGGGGCTGGCTAGACCTCTGGCTGGGAGGTTGGCTTAACTGTCAGCACTGACAAAGCTTTATCCCTCTCAGAAAATATGCAGATATAGGCTCTCAAATCAAACAGATAAAAAAGACTTCTTGGCCAGAACATTTTCCTCAATTTATTGCAAAGAGTTTATATTGACTGCCAACACTGTACCTTCGGGAGGCTCTTCCCGCAGATGAAGAGGCAATTCTTCACTTGTAGTCTCAGTTTCATCATCCACCATCTGTGTTTCTAAGCTAGGGCCCTGCAGAACAAAAAAGCAAGAGAAGGTAAATTGGAGAAAGTTCAGAAAGGGATGACAAAAATGAATAGAGGACTAGATAATATGCCTCATGGTAAGGACACAAGGAGCTCACTTTAGCACACAGGAAGGAAAGCTGATGGGAGATTTGTTTGCAGTCAAATTACTTACGTAAAGGGGAAAATAAAAAAAAAAAAGGAGAAAAAAAAAAGAACTCTTCAAGAAGAAAGTAAAGTTTCAAGGGTCTTATACCCTTAATACAAGGGTACTTAATACTTAAGGGTCTGAAAACCAGACAATAAACAGTGAAGAACAATTTATAAATTACTATTTCCGAAACACAATGCAATAATAAATTCAAATCTCCACTTACCAAGTGGAGTGGATTCACCATCACTTGTAATTTTCAGGGAAAAAAACTAAGCTTTGATTAAACTTATCAAGACAGATTCTGAAATGCCTTTTTTCAAAGGAAAACAAAGCAAACTGGTTTACAATCTTCTAATCTATGCATGTCCACTGACCATGTAGTTTTCCACTACATGCCCAATACATCCACTTGTACCTCCAAGTGTAACATGCCAACCTAACCATTCCTGAAAAATTGCCAGACTACTCTCCCAAGTTCTGCATTTCCATTTTTCAGCCTGTAATGTTACTGCTGGAAGGAGGTGAACAGAGCCATCAGATTTGCAACTACATTTAAGGCTGCTGACCTCAACCTGCACACACAGTATTTTTATGACTTGTGGAGCTATAATGGTGTTGCTTTTTCGGTTTCAAACAAACACAGGAAAAAAAAAACCACCACCTGCTTCCCTCAACTCTTTTTTTTTTTTCTTAAGTAACAGCAGAGTAAACACCAGGCATAGCTATGGGACTCTCTAGAAGAAAATCTAACCAATTTTCTTCTTTGTAATGATAGTAGAGTGAAGAGTGAAGTCAGAAACTTAGCAGTCATTATAAAACGAAGTTTCTGTGTGCTTTGAAAACATGGGTTTGTAAACTGAACTATCCGAAAAATGTGTACTAACAGACACGGCTGGAATGTTACAGAAATTCAATTGGTACATCAAGAGCTTACAAAATGTTATTATTTGAACTCAGGAAGAAAAGGGATCATATCCTTAAAGCTGCAGTATTTATTTTCATACTTTCCAAACCCTGTGACTGTGAGGTTACCCCCAACAGCACTGCATATTTTCTTTCCTGTTTGCACATTATGAAGACTAACACACTTTTCAAATTCCATCCTTTGCACAAGTAGCTTATGTTTTCGTTCATTGCCCGTTTTTTTCAACAAAAAAAAATGAAAAGAAGAAGTATCACCACACTGTTTTCAAGAGTCTTATAGCAAGGAAAAAACAAACCACCCAGGTGAAGTGTACAGGTGTATAGTGACAGTGACAGCGTCACACCCTTGATTTCTGCCATCCATGAATGTGCAGGCTTTACCTAAGCTAGTTACCTATTTCTCCTTATTTACAAACACCCAATATCAAAACTACCCAGCTTTGGTCAGTGAGCAGTTCAAACATCAAGCCATTCCTCGTAGTAGCTATCATGGCAAGAAAAAAAAAGTTCTTTACCACAGGGTACAGATGGGAAAGCAGTAACCTGCCTGACAGTCCAATTAGAAAATCAAACACAGGAGTTGGTAATCAACACCAAGCTCTACCCAACTCCTCACTTCACCTAAATAATGTAATCTAAACGTTAAGAATGTGTGAACAATTCTGGATATGACAATCTAAATAAATACAGAGTATGTATCTGAATAAGTTTCCACACCAACCACAGGCAATATATGTGTATATATTTCTTTCCCATTAATGCTACAGAGAGAAAGTAGAAGGTGAGGCTGCACTCATATACCAGAGCAGAATGTTTATTTTTCATATAAAAGATGTAGATATTTAGGACATAAGGTATCAGTATTTGCCTTGCAAACATTCTGAACCACAACTGTAAGAACTCCTAAACTAGAAGTGCTCTTGAATGCAAATCCTGTGCCTCTACTTTCCAGTTGGCAATACCAAAATTATTTTATTTTTTTAAAAAAAGTAACAGAGTCATGTGTACATAGTACACAGTATATGCTGCTCAAGGAGACAATCCATTTTCCAGGGATTATGGAAAAGCCAGCAAGACAAACATTATCTTTCCTTCTTCCAAACAGACAGTAGTCTCAATCTGCTACCATGAGTCAAACCCACTTCTCCCAACAACATGATAAATGATACTCATTCAGGGTACAGTTGTTGTCATCTACATAAATACAAAGAGGATGCCAAATGCTTTCAAAAGTAAGAGATGGCACTGTGATGTTTTTTTAGGGTTTCTTTCCCTAAGCATGAACTACTTACTACTCAGTGTTCATCTGCAATACAACTCTCAGTGATGGTCATCACTTAACCCAAAACAAAGATTTATATTAGTTGAAGGTCAGCCTTGTACCTAAGCTAATATTAACAAATCCAGCTGTAAGGAAAACAGAGCCCTCTACAGACCACTGTGAGGAAGTCTATGGATGAGAGAGATGCTGTTTGCCATCACTTACTTACCTGTAATTCAAAACTTCAACACTTGCTACTGGAATCCTACAGAAGAAAAATACTCAATACAAGACTGCTACTTCTACAGAACATTCCTAAAATATAACAGAAATGGCTAGATTTTCAAGGAACTTTTTTTCACTACTCCAAAACAATCATAACACAGCATATTTTTAAAATACGTTTGGTATACACCTCCCATACGGTTCTGAGAATCCTTCAAAGAAATTATTTACACTGAAAAAAAAAATAATTTCCAAACATTTTTTTCTCAATTTAATGTCAAAAAATGAAAACCTGAAAAACTAAATCAAGGCATGTCAAGTATCACCACCTTAACTTTTCCAAGAATTGTTTTGCAAGAAATCTTGAAATCTTGGTATTTCCTAATTCTTAAAATGAAGTTAGAAATGTTTTCCACAAAATAACTTCAGTTCTTATCTCACTGTATCTTATCACCATATATATTCTCCTGTGATACAAGGAGATTCTAACAGTAGTCTTGTAAACAGACTTTATCAGAATTCAGCATATCAGTCTAATCACTGAGACCAGTGAGTAAGTGTGCAGAGCCTGGTACAGAATTTCACTAATTAAAATGGAAAAAAGAATAGATTAAATCCTAAATTCTCAAAAACATATCTAGAAGTAATATTTATATTTCAAACACTGACATGCGTTATTAACAAGATTATAAAGTCTCTTTACAATAGCTTTGTATCTTGTATTAGCATGTCCACTGCTTTTTTAGTTGTATATTCTGAGTTCAATTCACCAGGCTTGCTGCAAGTGTGGTAATCAGTATCTAAGGTATTTACATTTCTGGCAGCACAGTAATATACAGAGATCAAAATTTCCAAGAAATTGCCTTCTAAGGAGGTTTATAAGTAAGTTATAGTTAAAATTGTCGGTCTCACCTTTTTTTTTTTCCTTACACTATTATTTCAAGAGTAAGGCATCAGTTACATTTTGTTTTTTTCATTAAGGATCCATGACAGATGAGTAGGGGAATAGGATGCACACAACTGTGGGAGTTACTGCTTTATAGTAACTTACTGGCAGATTCCATAATAATCCTCTAGAGCTGCAACCGTGGCAGAAGGAGTGGACACAGACTGTTTTTCCATTGACACTCCCTCTAGTAGTATCTCAGCTGCAGGAAGACATATCAACAGTTCAGAGGTACTAGTATTAGCACCTCTATTAACTGTACAACATTATTTCAATTATTTAGGGTTTGTATAGTCTTTTGAATTGAGAATGTGGTGCCATTCCTCTCTAGAGCCACTGGAGAAGCACATACTTAAACAGGTATTATTACAGAAGTAAGTTATGCTGCAGATCTTAGGAACATAGAGAAAAATCTCTTGGCTCTCCAAAGACAGTCCCTGTTCTCACTAGAAGCACTTCACACAGTTCCTTTCACCTTTTGATGAGTTTCTGACTTTGAGCATTATTCAGATTTAGCTGCAATTTTTCTATGTCATATTTTAACCAAAAGTTCAAGCTGAACAGAGACAAGTGAACTCAAGCAGAGGAAATATGTACTCTTCCAAAATGAAGTTACAGATGTGATGATTTCAAAGTAGTTTACTCTCTCCCTCCAAGCAGTTTCAATGAACTACAAGCAAGCTGAAAAACTTCGTATGAACTCAGCAAATTATAAAGATCAAGAGAAAAATCATAAATGGATTCTCACAGAAACTGCCTCTCCCCTTATCTGATCACACTGCATGACTACTGATCTTACAATGCAGTTTAACTCAAATACCATGTGATGCTCTGACCTACTAAATTAATGTTTGCTGTCTTTTACTGTGTTCCATAGAAGGCTATGCCTTTATGGATAGAGAGAGCTGAACAAAACAAGTGTGACAAACAAGTATTTCAGAGTATACCTCACACTTTTCCGTGGGCTACAATAATTTTGAGGATAATTCTGACCAGAACTTTAGTGATATGCTTGTATTTCCAGTATATTTAAAGACCATATCAAGTGCTGTGATAAATCCATGCACAACAGAAAGCAAGCTTCTACCCCGTCAGGGTCAGTATTTTCCAAAAGCAATTGAATGATGTTTATGACACTGAAAAGAGCTCCATTTATCACCACATTCGCACTAACAAATGGTTTCAGCATCTTCAATCATCAAAAGAGCCTATTCTATCTCAGCCTCAGCAGAGTATTAAGTATTCAAAATTGCCCCTGAACTATGTGGGTATCTCAACACCAGGCAATCAGAATCAGCCCATTTTGCACGTACAGCTACATAAGACTGTCACAACTGCCCCAAATCGGAAAGTCAACACTGGAAATGGCTAAGCTTTCTAAGAAGTCCCTACAGGCTGTCTAGAAACAACCAAAAAAATATCTCCACATTTAGGCCTTTCAGACTCTACTTTTCTATTTAGCATTACACTAAAGATGGTATATAATCTTAAACCGAAATAAGAGTCTGTTAATTGACTGTACCCTGGGTCAGGAATTCATTTTGCTAAGGAACAGCAAAATACAGAATCCAAAACAAAGGCCAAGAAGGTCAACAATGAGGGAGGACAAACAAAAACTGAAAAAAANCATTCTCCATTATACTCAACATTATTAGTAATCTTTTCCCCCTTTCAGAACAGAAGCTGGAGGAATGTAAAGTTATGCCTTCAGCAGCAGCTTACTGTGTCAGTTCTGAGACTACCCTTTGGCAGTAATTGTAAGATGTGCACCTTTAGCTACTACTTTCCCTGTACATTTTCAAGTGAAAATGGTATTTATTTCCTGAATAAATCTTCATATTTCCATTCTTGCTCCTGAACACTTTACTCCAGTTTTTCCTTTATGACATTAATCTTCACATTCATTTACATTCTGGACTTGAGCCTAGAATCTCACTTCTTTCACTATAAGAAACTGCCTCATTCCTCACAAAACAACTTCTTAACAGCCCACAAGGTCAGACTTACTTCGCTCTATGCAAATCCTCAATTGCCAGCCTAAATCACATGTCCTCTATCCTGCCTAACACTGACTTTTAGATCTGGTATTCTATATAGGCACAACTCCAATAAAGCAATTTAGCAGAGTTAAATTAGTGGCAGCTTGGGCTTCACCCATCTGTGATTTCACTTGCAAGCTTCTCAGTACAGGTCCAACCTTTTTATACAGCATCAAATACATCTCAACCGCTAATTATAAAGGTTAGATGCACCATGAAAGAATTGCAAGACTTGGTGGGTCTGTGGGAAGAAACAAGTGATGTAATTCCCAAATACAAGACCGTTTAAGTGCTTTGAGAAGCCAAAAATATATTTTTAAGTATCATAGTGAAAGCATTGGTTATTTTTTGCATCAAGTTTAAAGAATGCTTATTTCATGTCCACAAGACTAAACCTCACGGTATCCTGCACACTTGCATAACTTGCCCCTTCCTAAAGCCACAAAAACCAAACAATACCAAACCAACCAATCAAAAAAAAA
>VYZS01102701.1:94460-117274 GCA_013400695.1 Neodrepanis coruscans
TTCACTTCCTCCAGATGGGTGAGAGATGATACATATTATGACTGGAATCTGTAAACAGTCAGTCCAAAGAGCATTTCTGATCCAGCAATAATATAACTGACCTTCATCAGGCTTTCCTGAAACGACAGTGTTCATTTGGGATCCCTCCTCCGTCCACTATTACGAAGTTTCTCAGAACTTATCTTTGCTATGTCACGTTTAACCGAATTAAATTTTTCCATCTTCCATATCTGAAAGTGGCTTGTGGCTCACAATGCCACAACTACACAAAGTCTCAATTCCTACAGAAAACAAGGGGGCCGTTTTGTTTGGGTTTTTTTTAAAAAAAGAAGAGATCAACAACCAGCCACTGGGTAGGTAGTTCAACATGATGACAGGATTTTCCAGAGAGCTGAAGATCTACAGTTACTTAACTCCAGCTGCAGCACGTAACTACCCAGCCACACTGCTCAGATAACCACACTCAGATAGTGGAAGCTTAAAACAGACACTGTACCTTTGTTAGGCAAGTATCTGTTGCAGCTGCAGCTTTTACTTCAGCAATGAATTTTCAGCATATTGGGGAATTAATACTTTAATTTAAAGTTTTCTAAATGCAGCAGGAACCTTCCACTGAATCTGCCATCACTACTGATTGCACACCCACACCTTACGGATTTCCAAAGTTGGCTGGATTTTTCCTGCAGAGAGAATAAAATTGATCTGCAACTATAAACAATTTTATTCCACTTTCCTCTATGTTGAAGAAAGACTCTTGATGGATGGTCTGCTTTTAATTTTGCAGAACAAAGTTCGCTTATAATGAGAGCTTCTGTGCCAGGTTTCAGCCCAAGAGGAATTTGAGTTGCAGTTATACATTCCCTAGAACACTAAAGGAAAGTACAGAAATAGAAATGCTGAGGATGACAGTAGTGTAAAATTACAGCACTTTGTTCAAAGTGTGCTGTAAGAAAGAATCAGAAAGGCTGCTTAGATTACTTGCTCTTCTCCAAATTTGGACAGACATTAGAGAAGCTACGATTTGAACAACACTTAATTTTGTCTTAACAACAGGACTGGTGAAAAGAGGCCATGAGAGTTTTAATGCTGCAAATGCCAAGTCAAGATTGAGTTCTACTATTCTCAGCAGAACAGTCAAATCCTATTTTTACAGCAATAAAACAACTTTGCACTGTCAGTAATACAAATTTGGGTTTATTTGGCATAAATAAATTTTCAACAGCATTAATGATATCCCAATCTATTCTTTATTCAGCAAGCCAGTAAACACAGTTTGGTTTACACTTTTTATGTTCACGCTTTATAAGGAGCATGTAACACCATTTATTCAGCAAACAGCCAAAACAGTCTGCTCACTGGTAGATCAGACAGTTCTGGATTTTGAATTAATCATTGTATTGAATTTTGTCTCGATGGACCATTTATTTTCCATCTGAATTTTACCTTCCAAATCAATGTTAGCACAGGAAGAACGTAAGAGTGGTTTTTAAAAACAAATCAAACAAACCACATAACACCAGGTACCAACGTGGCCAGAAAAGAACACACCTCACTCCAAGCAGGTTAACTAGTGCAATTATCAAAAGGATGCCAAGCAACAATGAAAAGTCACCCTGAAAGAGGCTGAAAAATTTGCTGTCCATTCTACTTTAAACTACTACCCCCACAAGGAAGCGTATGCCTTCTCCAGAACACTGTTTATATTCAAAACTTGACTGTGCTGAAGTACATTTGTTTGGAAAAAAGAAGTTACATGAAGGCACAGCACAACTCAACAACCAGCAATTGTTAAAGCTGGGGGCAAGCTAACACAGGAGAAAAACAGTTATTACAGAAACACCTACAGACTACTCTGAAACAGAGACAAGCACAATACAGAACGATGCAGGACCAAAGCATGACCTTGCATCATAGCAATCCAATCTGAGAGCACTGAAATATCAATAATGAAATCTCAAAATATCAATTAACTCATATTGATAACTGACTGCTGACTGATTTAGGTAATTTCAGTGGGAAGAAGCTTCCCTAAATCCTGTCTGTCATTCAATATCTGCCAAGACAGACTTTTGGGGGGCAGGGAGGGGGAAATCACTGACAGCTGAGCTGGTGATCCAAAGGCAAGCAATAATAAAGACTCAATGGCCTTAAGTTTTATTGCACTTTCTACAAAGCTACACTCAGCAAATGTACTACAAACATGTTTTTTCTAGTCTGGTTCTTGACAGATGGATTTAATGATTAATGCCAGTTTCACTCCCACTAAAGAGAGAACACACTCTGTGGAAAGAATATTTTCCATTTTCCTAACGAGATGTACAAGTACCACTCTGGAAAGCTGCAGACAGCACAAGATATTTGTCCGAAATAAAAATAAGAAGTCTTTTGCCTAAAAACAGGTTTATATGACAGAGGTCATTAAGATTTCCTTAACCATACTAGAGATTTAAAATGTCACACCCTTTTCACCATCCTCAGTAGGGTCACAATTAATTTTTAAAAAAAAAGGAAACAAAAGAAAAAAAACACCCATGGAAAGATGCATTAAGCACTATTCTATAACTGTTGTTTCATATGACCTGACTTCCATGCACTTATTTCCCTAAAAGTGCACTACTACTGTTTTAGCTTTAATGATCTGAAATTTAAGTAACTTTTTTCAAGGGCTTTTACAGCTAGAACTTAGGAATTTTTACAATATGACTTGAATTCAAAGTACATAAGTATACACTCAGCTTGAAAAATATAAGTGCTCTCCCCCAAAAGAGTCACAAGAGACATCTCTGGATGATTTTGAAACACAAGTCATCTTGCCAAAATCTTAATTTCATTTTTAAAAATTGGACAAGCTGCAAATCTATTTGAAGTTAAAAGTTGTTTCAAAATTCCCAAAAGTAATTTCAAGTGCTAGAAATTGGAGACAAATATAAAATGTTTTTTTCGAGACAGAACTTATTTCAGTTTCCTTATTTGATTAGGAATTTAAAAATGCTTTTTTTGCAAAACACCAAACATTTAGGAATTAGCTGGGACATTGCAATATAATGTATTTATCACACAACTTTGAAATTTGTTTCATTGATGGCTAGGTAGTTAAATATTTCCTTCCTTACAAATGAGTTTTGAACTCAGATCAGAGCTCTTAAAGACCAGTGTTGCTTGTCATTCTATGCATTTATTCCTGTAGTGTTTTAAAGGAGAAACTTTTCAGATAAAATATTTACTAACTCTACTAAACAAAAGCTTCATCATCTGGTACTATCAAACCTAACCCCCATGTCACAACTTGACAGCCAGAAGCACTGCCAACAATAACACCCCTTTTATTTCAGGCTTCATAGAGATCTGATTTTCTTCCAAACTACACCCAGACACTGAACAGCTGCAGGAGAACACCTGATCCTTTTGCACACAAGCAACACAACTTCAAATTAACAATTCATTTGGGCAGCACTAACTTTCAGTAACTGCTGGCTTTTACTTTTGAGGATCCATGATGTGGACAGGTTCTCCCTCCAAATATTTTCAGATTGAAAGGAAACACACCTTAAACCCACTGCACCTTAAGCAGCTCTGCAGATGTATTAAGACTTTAAGATTTGTTAACGCAAGCACAAGCCACTTCTGCGACTTCCAGTCAGCTCTACTACTGCCCTCACCTATGTGACAATGTTCCCTGCCCACAACTTTGAAGGCATGTAACCTCCTCCCATCTCTCTTAAATTCAGCTGAAACACTGGGAGAAGAAAACCACTAGAAAGTTCGTACGGTAGTTCAGCAATAAAGAAAAACAGACATGACCAATCACAGGCAAATACTTAAGTCACAATTATCTACAGAGTACACACTCCGTGTTCCCTTTTACTCTATCCCTTACGTTCATGCTCCTCCTGCTTCCTAGGACACATTTAGGACTATATGCTAGGAAAACAAAATCCTACTATATACTACAGAGAAAGCAATACCTCTTGTCTCTTCTTTTTATAACCTGTTCCTTTCCAAGTACTCGTCATTTCAACTGCCAACAGCCCTGCTAAACAGGATTGGAGACATGTTAAAGAAAACGTTACATATACATCTTTTTGACCCAATAATCCATGACATCATTAAGGAACAGAGCTGTCTGTGAATACAAGCGAGAAAAATACTTACATGGGCTTTCCTTAACTTTTGACACTGCATCTTTAAAATATCTTGCCTTTATCTGATCTCTAAGACTCATCTGTCAACACCAAGTATCACAGGCAGTCAGAAAAAGGCATTCTCTTAAATAGAGCTGTAAGTTTCTCAAAGGAAAAGGTCCCATTTATGATACCTGTCTTATCCCATATAGCTTAGACCTGAGCAGATGTCAAAGCACCACAAGCTCTCATCCGCCTTTGGAGTGTTGCTTCTTTTCAATAAAAAGAGGAACAGTTACTTAAGTCACATCTTGAGCTTGCTTTCACAAGTAAGAACATCAATAAAACTTCAGACTCTGGATGCCTTTCTTTACTCTGATTTTGGCTTTGAGATAGACCAGTGACAGGAGCAGTGCTAGAACCAGTCACTGCAGCCACAACCACACCAGGGTACCATCAAGGACTATCCTAACTCCCCAGTTCATCCACCACTTGAAGATATGGCACCAGGAGGTTCAGTCAGCAAGGACAGAACACTCTCAGTGCAGTGTTCAGCCACAGCCCTGCAATACTGGGGACATAGTGTGTTGTGAGACAGTAATTAGTGACTGACTGTCTGTGATGGATAGATGGGGGTTTGGTCATCATCCCACCGCCCTAATAAATGAAACTGCCCTTCTCACCTGACAGACACATTATCCAGGCTCCTCATGCAGCCTGAAAAGGTGCATTTCGTTGCCATCAAGATGATCTGCCCTTGACAGAAAGCAAACATTCTTGATATATTCAATATATCAATATATATATATCTCACTATATATACATATATATATATCAGTATATCACTTACTTGTTCCTACATACTGGAATGGTCCACTTTCAGGCTGACTGCCTCTCTTTCCTGCCCTGTAGTGCAGGAAATACAGGCTTCAACCAGCTTTATATTTTGCATTGCCTGGAGGGTGCCAGAGATCCTATTTTTCAGCACTGACACTGCTTGAAAGAGATGGGAACAGAAACAAAGTACACATAAAGACTATCTTGAATATAGTCCAGCTTCAACACCTCAAGTTCTAAAGCATTTCTTTGCCATGATACTTTATTTCACTCTACCTTTTTAACAGGATACTTACATTATTTGATCGACTCAAAAATAAAATACATCAAGCTTCAGTTTCCTCAGCAACGATCAGACATTAGTAACGGCTCCTGACAGGATCATTTCCACAGCAGAAGTCCCCTGATGTTACTGACACTTCCCTTTGCCTGTTTCTTCGCTCCCCTGAGCATACAGACCATCTTCATACATACCAGCTTTAACTGGCTTTCTTTTGACTGCCCTGCCTTCTCAGCAACCTGCTAACCAGCACCAGTGAGCTCAGCATCAAAACCAGTGCTGCTAAAAACACAAACTCAAACGTATTTCCCAAGACATAACAACAATTAGAGGAGAAACAGGCACTAGGACTTTTCATACACCTTAGTTCTGATGTATTCCTTGTAATGATCAACAAACTCATTTGTTTTGAAGTCACATTGAACTATTCCTGAGCAGGCCCATAAAAGGGATTCATATCCAGCTCCCAGAACACACAGACACCTCTTCCTTCCTCTCACTTCTCCTTTCCTTACACACTTTGATGCATTTCAACAGTTAATTTAAAAGATAATTAACCCCAACCCCAGCTTAAGATTTTAAATCATGCATCTGCAAGGATCTCACATGTAAGAAACTTGAATCAACTCCCAGCAAGAGGTGGCACATATGGAAAGAAATCACTCTGTCAGAGAAAACGCTATGAACCCTTTTATACTGAAAAGCTCTACATAGTTCTTAAATCTGAAAAATGATTGGGAAAAAAAAAAAAAAAACTCTCTCCCCAAACACACAGATTTTCCTTACAATCCGAACATAACTCCACTCACAACTTGTTGTATTTCTAGTGAGACTATCTCTAATGGCCACGAGCTTTCCCTACTCTAGTGGGGCAAAAGAGGAATTCAGTAGAAGTAATGCGCTCAGCAAGAATAAGGAGCTGTTTACTCTGTGCAATAAAACAAAAGCTGATGGAAATCTCTTCAGTTTTAGCCTCAAGCTGGATGTACTGTTCAGAGAGCACTCGAAGATGTTTGTTTTACAGTAAATGAACACCAACCCAAAGCCACAGCATTACTTACCAATAACTGTCTCAATACATATTTTTAATATTCCACACTATTTGAATTAACAAGCATTCAGAAAGAAAGAAAAAAATATATACTTTTTATTATCAGGCTTTGAATGAATGCACAATGAAATTTAACAGTGCATAGAAGATGTTCTTTTTACATACATTTATTTCATGTGCCCAAAAGCCGTCCCTTTTCTTTCACCCCTCAGCTGTGCAGACATTTATGGCAAAGAGCCCCTTGTGCAGAGACCTGAGTGACTGATGTGACACACGTGCACTGCCCAGAACACAAACCCTGCACAAGCCGGCAAACTTCTAACACATACTTGAGTCAAGACTCAGAGGCCTGGAGGAAGGCCTGAGCCAAGTACCTCCATCAGGGTAAGCACAGGCCACAGCTACATACACTTTCTGCCTCAAAGAGCTTACAACCGAAATAATCAACATTTCTTCTACCGCTAGACAAGTTGAAGAGGCAGGGGATGCCTGCTTCAGACTGATTAAGAAAGGAAACCATTTAAAAATTCATACACCTGAAAATTAGAGACATGACAACATAAAATGAATAAAAACCAGTCCCACAGCGCTGCTGACACCCAACCAACAAAACCGAAGACACGACCTCGCAGCTGGCAGCCCGTGTATCACTGCCCGTACAGCCCGGCCAGCCTCGGCGCCCTCCTCTCCCAGGGCGCAGAAGCCAACAGCCAGCTCAGGTCAGACNGGGGGCAGCGCCATGGCAACCTGGCCGGAAGAGGAAGCGCGGGGGTCAGGGGCGCCATGTTGGCGGAGGGCGTGGGGGGCCGGGGGCGCTCCGGGGAATGCGGAGCCCGCAACTGCCGACGGAGCCTCCAAGGTAAGGAGCCAGGTCTTCAGGCTGCGCTCTCACTGCACGCTTGCCAGCGTTCACTGAATCGCACAGAGTCAGTTAGATGGAAAAGTCCTCTGAGATCATCGAGTCCAGCCTGTGACTGAACACCACCGTGTCAATGAGATCGTGGCCACAAGTGCCACATCCAGCCTTTCCTTAAACACCTCCAGAGACGGTGACTCCCTGGGAAGCCGCTTAAAATATCTCATCACCCTTTCTGTGAAGGAATTCCTCCTCATGTCGAATCTGAACCTCCCCTTGCACAGCTTGAGGCCGTTTCCTCTCTTGGTGTCACTGGTTGCTGGGGAGAAGAGACCGACGCCCACCTTGCTACAACCTCCTTTCAAGCAGTTGTGGAGAGTGATAAGGTCTCCCCTGAGNGTAAGAAACTTGAATCAACTCCCAGCAAGAGGTGGCACATATGGAAAGAAATCACTCTGTCAGAGAAAACGCTATGAACCCTTTTATACTGAAAAGCTCTACATAGTTCTTAAATCTGAAAAATGATTGGGAAAAAAAAAAAAAAAACTCTCTCCCCAAACACACAGATTTTCCTTACAATCCGAACATAACTCCACTCACAACTTGTTGTATTTCTAGTGAGACTATCTCTAATGGCCACGAGCTTTCCCTACTCTAGTGGGGCAAAAGAGGAATTCAGTAGAAGTAATGCGCTCAGCAAGAATAAGGAGCTGTTTACTCTGTGCAATAAAACAAAAGCTGATGGAAATCTCTTCAGTTTTAGCCTCAAGCTGGATGTACTGTTCAGAGAGCACTCGAAGATGTTTGTTTTACAGTAAATGAACACCAACCCAAAGCCACAGCATTACTTACCAATAACTGTCTCAATACATATTTTTAATATTCCACACTATTTGAATTAACAAGCATTCAGAAAGAAAGAAAAAAATATATACTTTTTATTATCAGGCTTTGAATGAATGCACAATGAAATTTAACAGTGCATAGAAGATGTTCTTTTTACATACATTTATTTCATGTGCCCAAAAGCCGTCCCTTTTCTTTCACCCCTCAGCTGTGCAGACATTTATGGCAAAGAGCCCCTTGTGCAGAGACCTGAGTGACTGATGTGACACACGTGCACTGCCCAGAACACAAACCCTGCACAAGCCGGCAAACTTCTAACACATACTTGAGTCAAGACTCAGAGGCCTGGAGGAAGGCCTGAGCCAAGTACCTCCATCAGGGTAAGCACAGGCCACAGCTACATACACTTTCTGCCTCAAAGAGCTTACAACCGAAATAATCAACATTTCTTCTACCGCTAGACAAGTTGAAGAGGCAGGGGATGCCTGCTTCAGACTGATTAAGAAAGGAAACCATTTAAAAATTCATACACCTGAAAATTAGAGACATGACAACATAAAATGAATAAAAACCAGTCCCACAGCGCTGCTGACACCCAACCAACAAAACCGAAGACACGACCTCGCAGCTGGCAGCCCGTGTATCACTGCCCGTACAGCCCGGCCAGCCTCGGCGCCCTCCTCTCCCAGGGCGCAGAAGCCAACAGCCAGCTCAGGTCAGACACTCCACCCTCACAGTTTTCCACTGCAAACTAAGGAGAAAGGCGACCACCTCCCCCGCGCTCTCGGAAGGGCCCGAGCGAGCAGCGGCTCCGGAGCCGCCCCCGCCGCACTCCGCGGGCACCAAGCGGGAGCCAGACGAGACGAGAGGAGATGCCCGGGAAGAGCAGGGCAATTTCTCCGAGCACACATCAGCCCTTCCCCGGCTCCCACGCTGCTCCCTTCCAGTCACGTTGCTGCAGGAAAATATGCCGCTTTTAACTGAGAGAAGCGGGGAATCTTTCTCGGGAGATGGTTCCAAGAAGGGACACCACATCCCTCGCGAAGCTGGAAGATTCTGGAAGTTGTGTACTTCGTTCTGAAGCGCACGACCACCACCTCCCGTCGCCGGTCACCGCCTGGGGCCCGGCCCCCGCACCCCCCAGGAGCTGCCGTGGCCCAGCCGAACCCCCCGCCCCGGGGACAGCCGCCACCATCACCTTCATGCCGCGTCTCCCGGAGCAGCGCCCGGCGCGGATGGAGGGCGGGCGGCGGGCGGCTGCGTGCCCGTCTCCTCCAGTGCTGGGGCTCCAGCTCCTCCTGCCCGATGTAAACACAGGCGGGCGGGCNCACTGGTTGCTGGGGAGAAGAGACCGACGCCCACCTTGCTACAACCTCCTTTCAAGCAGTTGTGGAGAGTGATAAGGTCTCCCCTGAGCCTCCTCCAGGCTAAAAACTCCAGTTCCCTCAGCCACTCCGCACAGGACACGCACCTTTCACCAACTTTGTTGCCCCTGTTTGTACAATCGATCCCGCTCAAGCGCTGGGTTACTGGGAGGGCTTGAGGCTTTCCAGCCCTTTCCTCACATTACCCTCAGCCAATGGAGTATGGCTCCATCTGCGGGATGGGCTCTGCCCAGCGCTGCTGCTTCACATGAGTGCAGTTTGGCGGCAAAAAGGAAAGAGAATCTGGAAATAATCTTTGGTGTTTAAAGTTTTCTTTTTAATGTATTGCTTTAAAACAATCATCGAGCACAATCACACATATGGATAGAATCGTGTTGTGCTAGGGAAAGCGTTGGTGCAAGGAGTGAAGCCAGACAAAGCAAAACAAAAAGAAGAATGGTTTGAAGTCATGATTCCTTAAATGGGGAGAGAAAACAACTTCAGCAAATGACGGTGCTGAGTTCATTTTTCTCTGATGTAGTATTATTCTACTAGTATTATTCTAGTAGTATTCTGATACTGAGTTAATATGTAGCAAACATAACTACAACTCAACAAGTGGTTGAATCCTAAAGAGCAAAGCCTGCTTTGTTCCTTCTTTTAACTTCTTGACTAAGACATGTTGCAATTTCTTCTCCGAAGAATATGCCCTTGGCAGCTGTGTATGTCAGCTAAAGCACTCTTGTGTTCAGTGGATCCTGTTAAGTCAGAAACCGTAAAAGGAACAACTGCATCACTTAAAGGTTAGAAATGCCTTCTCTTAGTGCACAGTGGAGGAAAAGCAGTTAACTTTTTGTTTGCTTCACACTGTCATTTCTAGTTGCAGAACCTCCTTGGAGAGTAGAGGTGGAGCAGTACCAAAAGACTCGTTTCCATTTTTCAGTTAAATAGGAAACTCTTGAAAGAAACCAAACAAACAATTATCTCAGCCCACATAGGCTGACAATTAGAGAGATTCCTTTCCTTTGCTTCTCACAACACATCCATGCCTTAAATGATTATTTGCATCACTTCTCAGAGGAAATATTCTGCAGCCCTTTCCTGGCACAGATTCTCGTAGCAGGATTCATAATTTCTTATGCACATATACACATACTTCACTTCAAACACGTGAATCTTCGCAGAAGACCAGTAGTGGAAGCCAAGGGATTCAGGGAAGGTTTCACATACCGCACTAATTTCGAGAGAGATGCCTGTATATATGTGTATATAAGTGTATGTAAGTATACACTTGTATATAAGTATATATAAGCACAAATTCAATGTGTGTCTGAGATACCACCCTATGTATTAGATATATAAAACTAACTGTAGTAATATAACCAAAATATAACTCCTTCCCTCAACACAACTCGTGTTTACCTCTGTGATTTTTTCATCCCTAGTTTCTTAAGCCACATACTTGCCCTGTGTGATATTTGAACAGCCCTTCACATTGACTGCACAAAAGAAATGCAAATGCCAGGTGGTATAAGACAGAGAAACAATACACAGAAGTAATTTATTGTAACAGGTGGTCATGATATGGTGGCAATAATTATTTCCAGACAATGAAGCTGCTGATTAATAATGACTGTAGCTTTTACAGCTCTTCCAGACATCTCTCTTCCAGATTCAAATCAAAAAAATTTCCCTTACCTTGAGAAAATAAATTTGCCACTGGCCTTACCAAGCATCCCAAGAACACCCAGCAAACAAATTAGCCCCAACCTTGCCAAAATTTAAACTGTAACCTTTCTTCATCCTTCATCTTGATGAAGGACTCGTGTACTGAGATAACTACCTGGAATTTGTAGATTTTATAGGCTTCTGTAACTGTCAGTACAGCAGGATCTCATTCTCTCTTTCCTAACTTCATCTTTACATCCCTGCAAGCTAGAGAGATACTTGCTGCACTGAGCAGCTGGATATTGAAGAACATTCCAACTGCAGAAGGGAATTCATAAAATTCTCTCTGGGAATAAAGTTCAGGTTTCTGAAAGCACAAAGATGACTAAACCAAGGGAAGTTACACATGTACAGAGTCAGTTGCCTAAACAGTACCCTACACTGGAATCTGAATGAGGTATCAGATGCCACAGAGAACATTTGTGGCAGAGCAAGGAGCATCACTTAACCTCCTACATCCTGGGTTGGTAACAGCCTAATTCAGGAACTGACTCCTTTTAAGTATTTGTTCCTATTCATTTTAAAACCCCTATAAATCCTAATGGTATAATGAGAAAAGCTTAGACAATCTTGTGACTTGGCTGTGTCATTGGAGGTTCATGGTTCGTAGCTGTGGAAAGGAGCAGAGGTCCAAAGGTTTCTACCTGCCCTCTCCTGTGAAAGGCCCGTGGCACTCAAGCTGAAGAATTTGGCATGCCAAAAGCTCATGTGTGATAGGGCTTTCTCTCCTGTGCAGATTTCAGTATTTCATGTGGCATTTTAGCATTAAGTACAAAGGTGTACGGCTCTGTTTAAAAGCAAAAGATTGGCTTGGTGTTGCATGAATTAAAGATAAGCTACAGTTCCCCCTGGATAGTGGGAAGCCTTTTTTTATCAGGAAATAGGAGAGGTATGAAGAAAAGGAATGGAATCAAGCGTAGAAAAGTGGTCAGCATATTCTTGAATGCTTTTTTAGGGGATAGTAACAATACGAGATTTATTAATAGTTTCTGAAGTTAATTATAGCTGGAGTTGATATTTGATTGCCTAGCTTCATGCACATACATGACAGCTGGGTCTTGCCCATGGAAGGAAGAGATTTTGATGTTGCTAAATAATGTGTTACATTCCTCATGTATAAAGCAGATTTGGTGACCATATATCCCTTTTATTGGTAAAAGTCTTATAAAAAAACTACTTTAAATCTCTTTATTAAAGATTCTTCTGCACAGAGATAGAGTACTTACCCATTACCTTCTAAAGCTGTACTGTAATCTGACCTTTTCTCTGAATGTAAATGCTTTTTGCTCAGTTGTGTGAAGTCCTGAACTCCAAATAACAGCTTGGCTTACCGTGTCATTATTTTTGGTTTCTTTTTATTTTTTGAAAGAGCATTGTTAAATGAGGCCAGCTGTTTAATACCTGTGACAGAGCCTCTCACAAACTGTTAACATGACAAGAAAATAAATACATCAAAGAGTCACTGAACTATGGCCATGGTCTGCTTGTTCTCAGAGCACCAAAAAAGAATGAGTTTCTATTAACCTGTGGCAGGCAGTGCTTCATGATGTTTATGTTAAATGGCCAAAACACTTCCACCAATAGATAACGGCATCTTCTAGTGAGAATTTTAAACAAAACTGGTTATGTAAGAAAGGGCACATTGTTGGCAACCAAGGATTCTTACAGCCTGATTTTTCACCTGCATCTTGCGTCCTGCAGATCCCTACACACACAGAGTACATACTTGGCAGAAAATAATACCACCTGGAAGGATGGCAGAAATGATAAAGAAGAGCCATTACAGAAGCATAACTATAACAGTTGCACCTCCTGCAGTAGTTATAGGAGCATTCAGAGATGAAATGTATGGCTTCATCACTGAAGTCATACAAAATTCCTGCCAATTTCCATAGGGCTAGTCTTTTGCAGTTCAATAGCAATATATCAGATACCCCACCTATTTAATTCTCAAACAGGTCAAGAATTTTATTTTGTACAAAGCTGTCATTATTGCTCTTTTTAATTAGAATTATTTTTCTTTGAGAATGAAGAAGATACTAGTTTAAGTTTCATTTTTAAATATAATAAAGATAGTCACTTTCTTCATATAGCATATGGTTAGCTCTGCATCACTGAGAAAAATAAACTAAGAAGATTTGAAATAAATCACAAAAGCATCTATGCTTATAAGTTTCCAAAATTAAAATTCAGGTTATATGAATTGCAAAATCCAGCCTTAATAGCTGCATTTCATAAAAAGCCATGTATTTAGCAATAAAAGCAGGTTTTGATAATTTTGAGGGAAAAACCCTGAAAATAAGCGAGTTTGAACTTTTGGGTTCACTTAAACAAAGCTGCTGTATTTCATATGCCTTTAGTTATAGAGCAGAAAGTAAATTTATTTTTTATGTAGGCTTCAAAGTCTTGCAATAGAAAACTGTTTCTGCCAAAATGCCAGGATACATAACTGAATTCACATATGGGCTTCCCAGATCTCACTTTTATTTTGAACTCATACTAAAGACTCTGATCTGCACTGACAGCAAAACTCTGCTAGTAGATTCTGCTGACATTTGGAATCACCAGTGATTTGTTCTCAGGATGTCAGATCAAGGCTCTAGATTATATTTCACCCTATAATGAACAACAGAATTCATATGGTGGTGTCTCTCTTTTCAGGGTATTTTTGACCTGTTTAACGGGGGTTTTTTCCCACCTACACAGACAATAAATTCCTTTACAGGAAGGAGACACTGACATGTTAATGCTTGCAGACTTATGGTATTTCCTTTAACCAATGCTTCTGGCCATCCTCTAACGAATTTATCATCCATTTTGTGATCTCTCCTCTCCAGAATAAAGTTTCTTCTCAACATTGATAACACCAGGAATGAGAAATCAAGTAGCAGTCTCCAAGTTCAGAATCTGGAATCCAGAAAGGATACAAGTGGCACTGAACTGAGATACACTTTTATTCCAGTATAAATGGAACCTTATAGTGTTAAGGCTTAATGAAATATTGACTTGGTTAACCTGCTGCTGAGTTTCTGAGCTGCTTTTTGAGTAGGTGGAATTTTCCCCTGTTCTTCCTGTGAAACAATCTTCTTTATCCCATCATGCAACCTTTGCCCACACATGCACATACATATGTGCCTTTAAATTAAATTGTCCCACAGTTGCAGATAGGAAAAGGTGAGTCATCTGTCCCAGGAGACAGAGACAAGGAAGAGAAGAAAGCAAAAATCCTCTCCCAGTTGTTAAAACAGAGAGGGTAGATTCAGTTAAGGAGAACAAGGCTCTTTAATCCAGCCAGTGATAATTTAAATATCACTAGTAAGACAGTGATGAGTCTTACCAGTGATAGCTAAGATATGGAGTATCCAGTATTTTAGATCACTCATATCACCCTGGACATGTGTATCAAGAACCTTTAGAGACCTCTGAAGAAAACCTCCCAGCTTATCTCCTGGCCATTTTTCACAGTGGTAAATACGTGAACGGTGATTTTATTTTAATTTTTTGGCCCATTCTACTCTATTCTATTCTACTCTATTCTANAGACAGTGATGAGTCTTACCAGTGATAGCTAAGATATGGAGTATCCAGTATTTTAGATCACTCATAATCACCCTGGACATGTGTATCAAGAACCTTTAGAGACCTCTGAAGAAAACCTCCCAGCTTATCTCCTGGCCATTTTTCACAGTGGTAAATACGTGAACGGTGATTTTATTTTAATTTTTTGGCCCATTCTACTCTACTCTATTCTACTCTATTCTACTCTACTCTATTCTACTCTACTCTACTCTATTCTGCTTGACATTTATTTCAGTTCATCAGAGCTAATCTCACATGTAGTATTTGGACTGTGAAACCATCCCTGCATGAACAGGAATTATGGGGGAACACATACAAAAGAAAATGCCTGGCATTAATCAGAGGATACGCTTTCTTGTATTCCTGAATATTTACTTGAAGTTGCACACAAAGTGTGCACAGCAGTTCTTCAGAGCTGATGATATAATACATAACCATCATTTTGACAGGAATCCTGTTCCCTTTCAGACCCAACGCACATCAGTGGATTAGAGGGGATGGAGGAAGGACATTCTTTTCTTGTTCTTAGCACAAAACCACACAGAAGTATTTTGCACAGACTGTTTAAATGCCTGTCACAGATCTCATACACTCTTAAAAAAAAACCATGCCGAGCATATATTTGTTAATGTTTGTATGCTTATGTGCTTGCAGGAGACAGTGCCCATATGCAAAACCCTGTGCTTCTGCATTTATGCATGCACTTATGCTTTTATGCCTGCATATGGGGATTAGCACGTAGAGTTAGTCCTTTTTCTAAGTCCCATTTCTAAGCCCAGTAAAATGTGGTAGAACTATTACTGCCAAGAAAGGGAAATGTCATCTCTTTCATCTCCTTCATACCCTTCATACCATTCTCTTAGTAATGGGCTGTGCCTTGGTAATTAGAGTTCTAGAAGAAAAAAATTGGCCTGGGTTTACCTACTGTAGAAGCAGCTACCATGGAGATATGGTATTAGCATATTAGTCCTGAAGATAAAAGCATGGACAAGTTATATGGATTCTAGTAACTGTTAAAAAATATATGAGCTGTTTAAAAAGCAAAATGCTAAAAGTGTAAGGTCTCAGTTCTCTGCTGCAGCCAGGGAAAGTGCTAAGTTCTGCATAGCAGAACTGCAAAAGATGCTGTGGCAATCCCACAGTTGTCAGAAAGCACGGGTTCAGATATAACAGACTCTGATTCTGTCACGTTTTTCTCTTCCTCCTTTCCCTGCTTTAATTTTACTGTTCATGAGGTATCCAATTCTTCAGCTGATGGAGACAGCCATGTACACTTATATAGCAGTTTCAGCTCCTTTTAAATCTTCAGGAGAAAGACAGAGTGACCAACTGAGTTTTATTTTTTTCCCAGTAGAACACTGGTTTCTAAAATGTCTGACTTAAATATCAACCAGCACTAGGATACTACAGCTGATTCCCAGTTTCCCCGTACAATTATTTTTTCCCTCTTCTTTATATATTCCAGTGTTAAAATGAGCGTAGAAATAAGCTGCTGTTTGTACACATCAGAGAGGCATGCAGGGGAAGTCTGGGCATGGATAACACACTAGAGAGAATGATGCCTCTGCAAGAATCCCACCAACCTCTTAGGAAATCAGGTAGCAATAGATGTGCAGGCTGAATCCAGTATGTCTCCAGAATGTGTATGAAAATTATTTTCTGTACCAGTACAGGCTGTAGGGCTGCCTGCATGACATGGTCCCAGCATGGAAACTGCTCTTGAATGGCTTACCAACAATAAGCAGTCAAAAAGCCACAGCTTGGAGATTTCAAGATAACACACCTCTAATCTTTGAATTTCTGCTATTCTTAAATCCCAGCAATGCAATAAGCCAAACTTAGTCAAATTGCTACATTTCCAACTCCTGAGAGCCTCCAGGATTAATGTTATAAAATGTGTATCTCCTGTACATGCCCATCTGATTTCAAAAGCAGACATAAACCTGGAAAATATCTCTGTAAAAGCATTTTTAAGATAGTCAAGATAAATAAAAGAAACTGTGCTGACTGCTAAATGTATTGAATATACTGCTTTTTCTCCTGTTAAGAACAACCAACTGATACTCAAGGCTTAGTGTTTGAAGAACTTTTGGCTGGAAACTCCTCATTTCTGATGAATTATAAAATTAGGACCTCAAATATTTACTTTCAGGAAAGCTCTGCTAGTATGTGATGACAGGTTTTGAGCTGTTGAAAACATACATATCCCAAAACTGAGAAAGGATAATGTAGTTATACCAGCTCCTAGATTTCTTCTTTGCTTTTGCAAAGAACATAATAATTTTCCTAGAGGATAAGAAAACTGTCTTCTGTATCCATGTTGCCCCATTCCTCCAGCACACCTGGCAACATTCATCTCTCCTTCAGAGCACAAATCACTTTGCTGTTTGACCATTTATGCCTTTTCTTCTCTGTTCTGGGCACTTCAGCACCATTCCAGCAGGCTTATTTTTTTGTAGGAGGTGGAAGATAGGAATACTTAAAACTACAAAACAGGCCTCACAAGCTGATTTTTTTTCTAATTGAAAAATTTTGCCTACTTTGCTCTGTTTAACACTGTCCTTCACAGCTCAGTACCCTCAACATTTTTTTACTTCAAAAATGAACACCTTAGAACTATAGCATTTGAAGAGTTGAAGGCCCTCAGATAAACCAGTGCTCTAAGATTTAGCAATGATCATCAGAATACAGCTGTTTTAGCAGTGATGATATGCTACTTATCTAACCCCAACCTGAGCTTCATGTTACAATCTTTCTTCATCACGAATCTTTACTTCAAAGATATTTTGGGTCCAGTGTGTTCTTGAACTCCAGCGTCTCCCATGAACCTCAATAAACCACCATTAGTACATATAAGATTCACAAAACTGACTTTCAGAATAGTATTCTAATAAGAACATACATATGATGGAAAAAGGGGCTGAATTTTAAGTTAAAAAAAAAAAAAAGCTAATCTATGACATTGATACCTGCACCAGAAGCTGGACTAAGTGGCCTTGAAGGGTCCTTGTAGTCTTTTACTCATACATGCTCTTACCATCAGGTATCCACAATGCTTCTTGTGTACTGACAGACATATGCTGTACATACTGCATTCTGATTCAGAATTTTCAGTACTAAAATGTCAATTATTTAGTCACTTTCAAAGGTGACACAACCCTCTCACACCACATGGGAAAATTCTGTGCAAAAGACCCAGTTCCTGCTGATAACGAGATGCTATCTAGTATCACAGCAGCTGCTACCTGCAGCCTCTGGGATTCAGCAGTAAGTATGAAGAGATTAAACACAGAAACACTGTGTAGGGAGTGATGATGTGGGACTCTTAGTTCTTATTCTATTACAGAGAGATCCTGGATATGCTTTTTCATGACTCAGCATCTGAATTTCTTTACTGATTAAACACATCACATTTTTCAGTGTAAGATTTCAATATATTTTCAAAATAATTTGAATGAGACATGCTAAGAAAGTTCTGAACATTATTACCTGCTCGTACATTTTTCATGCCATTTTTTAGCCTAACAGTGTGGTCCCATAACATGTGCTGTTCCTACAAACACACAGAGAAATTGAAGCTGTTCTATTTCTGAAGCATCATTGTGACAGATTTATGAAAGAAATGTTTGTTCTTTCCCAGATGCTCAATGCTTATCTATTAAGAAATTTCATCTGAAAGTAATCTCTTGCGTATGGACCCAGTTTTGTTTCTTAGCAAGGTTTCAGGTTTCTTGCCCTGAAAGCTGCTGTGGAAATACATAGGTACATGTGTATTTTTTTCTGTGATTGTATGAAGTCCATGTTCTGGTTGCAGAGAAAGACCTGGAAAATGCAGACTTGTAATACGAACCTTTAAAAAGTGTAACTTTTGCTTAAAAGCAAAGAAGTTAGATAAAAGGAGCAACTAAAATGATAAAAACTTGAAAATGGCAAGAAAGCATCATTATTTGAGATGGAAATAAAATATTTATTAGACATTGTAAAAAACCAATCATGCTTAGACTTATGGACCAGCAGAAATAAAGAATGGAAGTAGTATAAACTGCAGTCTAAATTCTTACAAGTGACAACTTACAACATGAGTTAAAAGAGAATTTTAAAAAACCCCAAACAAGCAAAACTCTATCAAAGTTGATGGAATCAGTGGATAAGTGAGATAGTAAAGGAGAAATTACTGCAGCAAAGCTGTGCATTCCTTAGACTGGCACATACTATGAAGAAGGACAGGGATGTTTCTGATGAGATCATTCCTTACAGGAGTTGATCTGAGGAAATCTCAGGTTCAGGAAGAATATCTCAAAGAAAACATCACTGCTGGCAAGAAGGGGTTTTAGCACAAATCAGTGCGGTGAACAGCGACAACAGATGATGCTCACTCAGGAGTTCAAAGGCAGCTCACATATGAAACTGTTCAGCTGCTGAGTGAGCTTGGTAAGTGCCACTTAAATCACCACAGTGCCAGAGCTATGGGAAAGTGCAATCAAACTTTAAAAAAGATCCATGATGAGCGATTGTGTACCTTCCATACCCACAGCTAGAAGAAACATTAAATAAAATTGGAAGTAGTAGACTCAGGGACAAATATATCCTGGGGCTGAGTCAACATAACTTTCCCAGAGCCTGCAATACAATTTCCTAGGGGTGTCTGAAGAAGCCTGTGATGATCCAGTGGATATAATTATCTAAGCTGCAGTTGTGTTCACTGGACAGCCCTCACTGTGGTATACAGAGTAAGTTGCAACATGTTGTAGCTTTTAGGGATGGAGAGAGCCAACATACCCTAATGGCTCCTGACTGGCCTCACCTGGGGTCTCTGCCTGTGGCCTCTGTCCCTTGGCCCAGGACCTCATTTAGGCTTTGGCCTTGGCCTTGGCCTTTGCTCACTGTTTCGGCTGGGTCGAAGGAGCGTATCTCTTCAGTTTAGGCTTGGACTCCTTCCTGGACTTTAGATGTATGTTGTGTCCTTGTTTTCAGTCTTGCCTTGACCTTCAGCTTCTGGATGCATTTCAATATCATGTCAAACAGGGTGTGCTGAGGTATTGAGAGACTGCTGTAGCCACAGATCCTAGGGAGATCCCTTTTATGGCTGCTCCCCTCTGGCTCATTTGTCTTGGTTCTCTTTCAAGGCAAACCAGAGAAAGGGCCAATGGCCTATGTTGTGAAGTTAAAGTGGAGCTAGGACAGAGCCATAGGAGTATTTGGGTTTTGCAGTATAAGCTTTCCAAAAGCTTTTAGAAGGACTCATCAATAAAACACATATGAAAATTTAAGAATCCTTTAGAGAAAATGGTGTAGGTAAATGGCTCATTTTCCCAATGGTTCATCAGAGCACTTCAGAAATCTACTGTGTCATCTCCGTAAGTATCTGGATAAGGTGAATAATGAAGTAACAAGACTGCAGAAGCTAAACTAAAGTTTTGAGATGGTTCAGGCTAAAACTGATGCATCATCTCTCAGCACAGGTTACAGGACAGTTTCTTCATACCTGCAAGCATTTTCTGCAGGAAGCAGTTAGTGCAGGTCAGTGCTGATAGAGGGATCAAAGAAATCACTAGCTGTAAGTGGTGATGGGGAGTTCCTGACCGGAAATGTGTCCAACTTGTGCAAATGGGAAACCACTAGAGAGCAGCATTAAATCAGGACTTCTCTTACGTGTCCAAACAACTTCTACATAAAAAAAGCATTTGTGTGACGTTTACAGTTGGACACTGATTTCAGATCAGGTTTTCCAGAACCAGGGGAGCTACAGACAAGCCAGTCCAATCTGGCTCAGTCCTTGGATATGTAGATACTCAAATACTGAAATCAACCTTTGTAGCTTGTCTCCAGGAACACAACTTCCCCCATGAATCAAGTTCAAAAGGTGTAGTAAAGTTCTCTTCAGCCTACAGCTATTTCCAAAACCAAGTTAGCTATAAAAGTTTCCATTCATTCTTGACTCTTGTCATCATCTCAAGTTAAGGCTCACTGACACTTGCAGTAATCTTCAGAGCAGGGTCTGTGGACTTGTGCCTCTCCTTTGTACCATTATGGTATCATTCTGACACTGGAAAGGTACAAGGTAAGTGGTGGTAAAATAGAAGAAATCACACTGTGCAGCAGTGGTTTAGGAGGAACAGAGTCCAAACACATGTTGGTTTTAAACTAATCTCAATGTGGTTCAGTATTTACGCTGGAGACTTTTTCTCTTAAAGAGCAAATCTTTTTTTTAAATAAAAGCATACCTAAAATGTGGAAATATTGAGGTTCATTTGCTCTAATGCATTAGCCAGGGAAAGTGCCTCTGTACTTTTTCATTATGTAAAAACCATGAGACATACTATTCATACTGCTTCTGGTGATACCAATTACTGACACAGAGCCAGGGAAAAGCCCTACACTTCAACACCTACAGGTGTTTGGTTTTTCTAACTTTGTCATTTAACATTTTGCTAAGAGCAACGTGGATTACACCGTGAAAGATGTGCCCATTCTCTGTTATGGAATGAAGGTGATACTAAGTAAGCATTACTAAGAAGGTGATAATCATCATATTAAAATTCCTAACCAATGGCAGTGATAAAATATCTGGAAGATCAAGGACGGTGTGGCTAACAATGAGAAATGCCAAAAGACAGTGTAAGAAAAAGCATATAGGAGAAAGAATGCAGTTTACAGCTGTGTAATCGAATTATTTGGATAGATAATGAGACCAAGAGTTGAACATTATTCTGCTAAAATATTGGAGCAGGCAATGTAGACAAGCAGCATCAAAAAGGAAATTTGCATTTATGAGACAACTGATAATGTGTTATCAGGTGATATGAAACTATGGTGTATTAATTAGCCTTGAAAAATACCAAGTTGTTTCTGGCAGTCGGGAAAATTAATTAAACCATGGGATAAATCTCTTGATTCAACCTTTTTTCCCATGGAATGGATATGCAAAAGTGTATGTACGCAGAACTTCAAAGGGCCCTCCCATCCCTCCTTGCTGCACACCTGGAGTGACCCAGCTCCAGGCTTTTCACAGTAGAACAGGTCTTGTTCTCTTGCTTTTATTGCCTAACAAATAATGCTCTCTCCCCTGTCATTTTGTGATGTATAGCAGCAGAAATATGGTCCTGCGATTCTTGTCTCTCTTTTGAACCTGATCTTGAATAGACACAGAGGTTGCTTAGAACTGTACAGGAGGAGCTCTGGTTAATGATATAACAAACTAATGAGGACTTCTGAACTTCATTCACTGATCAGCCAAAAGCAAAATGGGTCCTTTATGACTGCACCACTATTGCAGTGTAATCTACATGGAAGTGATAACTGTAGATGAATTGCGGAAGTCACAAAAATGTGGAATATCTAAGGAAGTTTAGGAGCAAACTATTAATAGGGTAAAATGAAAATATTCGTAGCAAACATTTACATGATACCAGCTAAAATTTTCCTAGAAACATACTCCTTAAAAACAAAGGACCAGCCCATACATCTCTCTCAAAAGCCACTCTCTGCTGTGAACCACATCAGTTCCTCAAAATTTTGTCTTTGCAGGCCATTCCAAAGATTTTCTTGCTTTTTTATTAAAGACCTGATAGAGCAAATACTTAGGATTTTCTATAGCACCTCAGTATTTTTGCAGGGGCTTAAGCTAGAAGGAGAAAGCAAGATCTGCCTGCCTGCATATGTTCATGTGTCTGCAACATTAATAGTCCCATTCTGTGGCTCCTACAGTGTGGGATTTTCTAGGATTCAGCCTGCCTTTCCAGTCTTGTTTCTATTCATGGATCTCAAAGTTAGGAGGGCTTCCCAGAAGATGAGAAGCCAAAACTCTGTGAGCTGATAGTTTTATTTATTTATAGACTTCAGAAAGACACACAATCACTGTCAGCAATTATTATATTTCAAGATACTGTATTGGAAAAACAATTTCAATCAACAATTGGATTCATTACTGACTCCAACAGATTTCTAGTGCTCCTGGCCAGCAATGCCTGGCTGAGAGCTGTGCCAGAGGGGCAGGCTAATAGATGGGCTCTTCAGAATAGGGTGACTCCTAGCAACCTACTAGAACAGGCAGTGTGGATGGATCAAAGAGTTCCTTGGGACTGAGTTCTACTATAAACAGACTGCTACCAGATATCCTGTCCCTTGGTCTGCAGTGAGGGGACCTACAGCA
>VYZS01102708.1:20927-32447 GCA_013400695.1 Neodrepanis coruscans
GCTATTAAAAGAGCAACAGAGTAAGTTTTATTCCTAGCCTAGTCTTGGAGATCAAACTGCCAGTGAAAACTGGTATTCTCGTGGTTATCAGCATTTCAGCCTTGTGACCATGTACTCTTTATTCTATAAGGTTGAATGTTATTATTTTGGCCAAAAGGCCACAGACTAATTAACTGTGGATCCTGGATTGTCTTTTCCTTTGAAGGGGATTTCTTGGCTTAGAAGAGAGATATGTTGGGAGTGCAATATATATTCCCTAAAGCTGTTTCAAAGTCACGTAGAAATACAAGATTATGGTTTTCAGGTTCCTTTATCTGATACCTTTATCATCATAGCTTTCCAAATTTGTAAGAATCCCAAATCATCCTCTGTTGAATTATTAATCATGGAAAGATCCGAAAAGATCCATTAATATATCTGTGGGTTGGTTTTCTTCCAAATTAACTTTTATTGTAAGAAGTGGCATTTGTCATCAGCTGCGGACCTCTTTAGTAAATCTTGGTGCATCCAAGCTGGAATCAACATTTTAGGACAGCATCTTTGTGAAGATAGCAGGCAGCTCAATGATTTTTTTTTTTGATTCCTAACTGTAGTGAGAGATAAGGTATATATTTTTTTAAAAATAAAGATCTGTTGAAGATGCAGGAAAAATGACTGTATATTCCTATATGCCCTTAACTAAAATACTAAAGTTTAAAATTTTCTTATGAAAGCACATTATTTTAAGCAGTAATTCTGTATGTTCATTGTGTCTAACCCAAAAGCTTGTAAGGAAATACATGCATATTCATCATGCACCTACAGGAAATATGTGTTTAGAATGAATTCATTTAAATGATATTGGAAAATAAAATGTTCGTGATAAAATACTACCCAAGCTAATATCTAATTAAATTTGCAACCTGGGGGAGCAGAAAAGAACTGGAAGTGTCACAGGACTGCAGATCCTTTCTTAAGCTTTCTTAAAAAGCCAGTAACCTTGGTTACTGCTGTAGTAACATTGCCAGGTAAGCATTTCTGCATTTAAAACCATAATTGACTTCCAGGACTCATGAAATGGCATCTATTCATTCAATGACAAAGGGAGATTCATATAAGCACTGATTTAGAAGGCACACCTAAGGACCATCATGGTTCTATTAAACACATTTTAATACATTTTAATTCATTCACAGAATATGCAAACTGTGTATTTAGCTAAGTACTGAAAATTGGCTTCAGGTGTAAAATGTTACAGACTGTACTTGTGTTTCCCCCATGATACCCTTGTTTATCTCTCATGGTAGGGGAATCTCACATGAGGAATTAAAAGCATCACGGAGTGAGTGTGAAGTGGGGCCTTCAACCACTCCAGGGAAAAATGACAGGCCTTTGTTTTTTAACTTCTCCTTCTGATTTAGAGCACTATTTTTTGTCTCATTTAGTAATTTTCTGACTCACCTTCCTCCTAATCTCTTATTCCCCTCTCTTTTCTCCCATCTTTGGACCACCCTGGGTCATCTTCATATTCTGCGTCTGCTTCATATTCTTATCAGCCTTTCACTGGGACTATAAGAGAAGCAGCGTTCCAGGGAAAAATCAGGTTCATTTCTCTTAGCTAGAGCCTGCAATACTGCTCATGATTTAGATGCATCAGCAGCACATTGCTATTTTCTTAGTATTGAAATACTTCACTTTAAATGCACACTCTCACATTGCCTCTGCCAGGATGAAGGCTGCAGTTATTTATTTAGGTGATTATACCTGTAAAGAATTCTGTCCTAAAGAGGATTAACATTAAAACTTCTATTTTCCATCTAATTTCTCTCTCATGAAGTATTTCCGAATCAGTAAGAGAATTTTTGGTTTCACATCAGTGAGGGTTGTCATCTTGGCAGATTTTCACAGGATTAATAAGGTATTTCTTTTATAATAAAAATGGCTCCAAACCTCTTTTCCTTTTGGACCCACAGTGCATTTTGAGCTGATTATAATTTAGAAGTTCTGGCTTCAAAAGAAGAACTTTTTTCCCTAAAGTGCTTTCTGATGAGCACAAAAAAATTATGTTCTGTGCAAAGGTGTGTAACATCATGTGTCACTCACGCAGTAGTAGGAATTAAATGTTATAAACATAAAGAAAGCATGTCACTGAATGCATGAAAAAGCCTTAGTTCAGATAGAACCATTTTTGCTTTGATAAGTGAATTATTCAGACATTCCCCTTTCATCAAGATCATTCTTTCCCCATAAATACTGTATTCAAATGCAGCAGCTGTCATTATAAGTGAGTTAATTCTCTAAAATATTTGCTCCCACCTTTTCTTGCCAGAGTACCATCCTGGTCTTGAAAAACGATGCTGAGGGATTATAAAAATGTAGCATAAAACCTCCAACAGATACCTAAAACATGTTTGCAATCAAAGAAACAGTTTAGAATTATATTAAATGGATGAAAGCCAGGCATTCCATAAAAGTTTATCCACTCTACATTTATCTATGCATTCTGTTTATACTTTTCTATGTACTTATCTAATAATACTTTCATTATGTCCATCATTGCAGTCTGAGTTAGTTCTGCACTTCAGCTGCATTCAGCTTCTTTGTGTTGACCTCTTCTTCTGCATCTCTGGGACTCAGAACCGCTGATTTAACCATCAAGATTTAGGAAAATACTACAAATATTTCTTAATTTACTTTCAGTTGTTACTGTTAAAGCTTTCCTACACTCAGTGTATCAGATTTTATTTTCTGTCCCTACACCAGTTTGGTATGGGATAGTTCCATAGAGAACTACGTGGTTTAATCCTAAACATGTGGATCTGAAAGGAAGGAATGGTGAATTCCAGCTCTGTCTCTGCCATTAGCTTGCCAGCTTGCATCTTTCTGTACTTCACTTCATTTAAAATTATTTAACAAGTAGCCCTAACTGTATATTAAAGCAAATTTTGAGGATACATACATGTTTATAGAGCAACTGGAGTTCCTTGATTTCAAAGGATCTAGAGCACAAAACATTTCTCATAACTATCTTGATAATGAAACTGAAATAGCTGCATTTTTTTCTCATGATTTTGCATGTAACTTTTTGTCTGTGAGCATTTTCTATTTCCCAATGTCGACTGAAACCATATTTTTAGCTATTAAAATGCCCGAGTCATGCTGTTTAGAATTTGTCCTTGAGCCTTGAGCCATGGGAAAGCATTATTATTTATTGCACACATTTCTAAAATAGTTCAGTCTCTTCTCAACTTGCTGTAATCTACAGATAGCAATTACTAACTCAAAGGAAAACACCTTCCACATCTCCTGGTTTAAAAGCACAGCAGAACCCTTGCTAGACAAAGCAGTGATTGAATCTCTGGTGCCAGTATTTCAGGAAACTGTCAGAATCTCTTGGGATAATGTCTTCAGAAGTCCATGTATCAGAGGCAGGTTCTGGCTTGTAGTAATAAAATTTCTATTTTGTCCTCATGAGAATCAAGCTTTCTTACTTGACAGGAATGCAAGTACTTGGCACTCATTGCAACTGAATGATGTCTGACTTTGAAAGCAGTTTCCAGGAAGATTCAGTGTTGAGGAAGGACCCTGGAGACAGACTGATGGTTTATCCTGCAGCTCATGCTGCGCTGGACTACCCAACCCCACGAGGAGGAGTAATCACTAGTGACCCTGGCAAATTGTGTCTCCAACAGCCCAGGGCTGCTATTTAGCATCTAATCATCTCATTATCCAATTATCCACTATCATTCTCCAGATGATTCCAAATACCTAGAACAATTTTGTTTGTATATATACATATATATACACACACATATATGGACATGTATATTAAGGCCTATGTAAAAGTTACATTTTACAGAAATATATTTTTATTTGTACACATGTGCATATTATTGTTTTCCTGAGTAACTGCAGTTAATAAAATAGGAGATGTTGAGTAAGTAAAAAAGAAAAATAAGTCCTTCTACAACATGTTGTGAGATAATGTCTCATAATTCTTCTAAGTTACTATGATTTGGGCATACAGTGTTACTGTCCATGATGTTCCTGTGGAGCTATGAAACATTGTTATTCTGTTAATTAGTGACTGGTCACATACATAATTTTGGATATGGTCAGATAATTTCTCAGTGCACGTGTGACTGCCATGTGCCCAGAGGAAAAGCAATTGCATCTTTTAATCTGCATCTTTGAGCTCTTTGTTTTTCATTGCCATTTAATACTGAAAATGTAATGGAATTTCAGCTTTCATTTTTTATCTTCTGATGCTTTGACATGTTCAGACAAGAAAGATTAGGGTCAAATACATAAATGGAATAGAAATATTTTTTAAGTCCTGACCTGTGTTTTGAAACTGCTGTTTGCTACTGGAGCAGTCTGCTTTTCTTTAAGTCTCTAAGTTAATTGAAATTAATTAGTTGCATATAAAAAATAGCACAATTGAAGGAGCATTCATAGAAAAAATATCACTTTGTTTGAGTCAATTCCTTTCTGCAGTCTGCTTCAGCTATGAATCAAGACTTGGAAAATGTATGATTCCTCTTAAAATATCTTCACATTTCATCTGAGTAAGTGGGAAGTGCCCGCTTCTGGTAAGCTGGAATCCTGCATAAGGTACAGCTGCTCCTTAAACCAACCACTCAGCCAAGGACTGTCCTGTGGTGCACAGCCAGCAGGGATTCCTGTGTGGAATGAGAAAAGAGCCAGGCTCAGGGAGGTGGGATATGGTCTGCATCTATCAGGAGAGAGACTGAGCTGTTACTGTGTCTCTCCAGGAGGATTTGTAGCCTCATCATTTCAAGTTGCTGTGACCAAAATCCCTGTGAAGTCCTGCTATAGTGCAGGCTCTGTTTTCTTTCCTGTGATCTCTGTCATCCATCTCACTGATAAGTAGAAAATTAAATTGATCCAAGGACGTATTTTAATAAGTAATGCTCCCCTGTAATATGCAAAAGCATCTAATTCAAAACTTAATTACTTTGTCATTCAACTCATTTAATTCATTGGGAATTTTCCCTAAGAAAGGAAGGTGGGATTAACCTATAAATATCTCTGTTTTAGTTTCTTAAACTGAAAGAGGGCAAGTTTAGATTAGATATAGGGAAGAATTCTTCCCTGTGAGGGTGTTGAGGCACTGGCACAGGTTGCCCAAAGAAACTGTGGACACCCCATCCCTGGAAGTGTTCAAGGCCAGGATGGATGGGGATTGGAGCAATCTAGTCTAGTGTAAGGTGTCCCTGCCCATGGCAGGGAGGTTGGAACCAGATGATCTTTAAGGTCCTTTCCAACCCAAACCATTATTCTGTGATATCACTCTAAGATTCTTACATAGTCTCTCATCATATTACAGAATATCTGTCATTAGTAAAACCAGTATCTAAAGAAACAAAATTATAGCTCATAAACGTAACTCCTTAAACCTCTAAAGCAAAATAACAAATATTACAATGAAACAGACAAGGAGATAATGCAGGAATTTTATTTTAAAAGATTTGAGGGAACATCGTCAATTCAAACTATTGTTAGGGCTGGTGAAATGATTGGCAGTCATAGCAGGAAGGGTAACACTGAGTTTGCCAAGAATCAAACTGGTGTCACAACCTTGAACTGTCAGTTCAAGGTACAGACTCTTCTGTATGGGGGTATGTATGAACAAGTGCACTCTGGATATCATATTTAATTGTATGCTAACTTCATGCAGGAATCTTTGGTCACCATACCATCCGGGTGTCTAGTGCTTTCTAAATATTTTTTGAATGAGACTCAAAAGAATCATTTTTACTTCTTCACTTTCAGCTGTGATGGTCTTCCCTGAGGAAGAATGTTAACATGAATGATGTATTTTGAGCAATCAAATTAAAACAAACACATAAATATAATGCTCTTGCTGTATCTATTCTTATCCTAGAGGCTTTCTTTCCTTTTACATTTTATTTCTCACTATGTACATCTCTAGTGCTTCACCATCCACTCTGTTGTGTGCTGATTATAAGTAGATTATGATTTCTGCAAATCTCAGGATTAAAAACTGTAATGATATTTTAAAATGGAGGACACTGGCTATACAAGCAAAAAAGGTTTTATTTCATCTTCATTAAACATTTTAAGGATTGGAGTATTTAAAATGTTATTAAATAACAAAATTAGCAAAACCATAAATTATCATAAACATCAGTCAGTTTAGGATTAACTTTCATTTAAAACAGGATCCTTTGTTACAGTGTTTACATAAAGATAAACCATACCATTCCAAAGATATTTTCATGGGTTTTACTGAATTTTACTGAGATTTTATTGAAGTCTAGTAAACTTTTCTCATCCTATTAAATTTTGGGGCCATTATTAGTAACATGTTATTTTTTTCTGTTGTGTAAATGAATGATTTCACAAATAAAGAAAAAATCACAAACACACTAGATACATTCCCTTAGCAATGTTACTGGTAAAAGGCTATTTTTTGAGTTCTGAGATTATCAGTTAACCTTTCAGTTATAAAATGTAATAAAATTTTTTACCTGGTCTGATTTAGAATAATTTCTAATTATACAAAAGGAAATAA
Organism: Neodrepanis coruscans; assembly: GCA_013400695.1. NCBI lineage: Eukaryota > Metazoa > Chordata > Aves > Passeriformes > Philepittidae > Neodrepanis > Neodrepanis coruscans. Next base: position 27,466 of record VYZS01102708.1, read on the forward strand.
TTTCCATAGCTGAAAGACGAGGCTTTACTTATGTTTCAGAATCCTCAATCCTCTGAATAATGGAAACATTAGGTATTTGTATTCCTTTGGCCCCTTGGCCTATGTGAATACAAATTAAATTGTAATGAAAAATAAAGAATACACTTTTTCAGACTTAAATGAAGTATATAATACACTGATTTGTTTTAACAGAGAGCAAGAAGCAGCATCTTCTTTAAAAAGAAATGAAAGACAGCACACTTGGATTTTAGAAATGTGCAACATGATTTTCTTCACTGTGTTTGTTCAGGTGGTGTGTATGGTTGGAATGAGGCTGCTGAAGACGAGTGGAAAAATCTCTACTGTATTTTAAAAATAGCTTTAACTAGACTGCTTAAATAGTTTAACTAGTTTGTTTAAATAATTTACCTCTAAGTAGGCCTACATTATTTAGACTAATGTAGTGTTTTGAAATATCATGCATGGTCAGCTCTTAGAAGAAAGGGCACAGCAGCAGCAAGGTGTAAAGATTGCCTGAGGTTTCAGTGGCAGATTTTACTGAACTGGTCCAGGCTACTTTTACTGCAGCAGTGCTTGAAAGTAAGAGCAGTTTGGGGCTGTGCAAATCCACTATTTTTGCCTGCATGAACAGAGAGCAGAACACATCCTGAGCATCTCTGAACGTCAGCAGGGCTGATCACAGAGTGACACATGGAGTTTTAAAAACACATCCTGGGCCGATATTTGAGTATTTCTTAGGCAACATTCACAAGAAAAGTTTGACTTAAACAGGACCAAAAATAAACTTTTCTGAAAAGCGAAGTGTAAGAAGGCTTAGTTCATCAATCACCAAAGCCATGAATATAGCAGCACTCTCTTTGCACATCCAAGGTAGATATCTGAGCCAAATATTTAAATAACAAAGCTCCTGTCAACCGGCAATGAACAATTCTTCATTTAACTAGCACCTTCTCTAAATATTATCTGAATATTATATAGAAAGTGGTGGATAGCACTAAGGCCTGAAAAGACATCAAATATGCAAGTCCCTAGTCCGGATTCTTTTTCAGTGCTAATAAAGGACTTAGTCTTAAATGTGACAAGGTAAATGTGTATTTCAGCAGAATGAGTTTGAGCTCAGCTCTGTGTTTTCCCGTATGTCCTCAAAAGAAGATGCAGTGATGGGGAACCACCACAAAGACTTGCATCAAGCAGAATTGATTATTTTATTCTTATACAATTATTTATTGCAGAATTGTACAAAGTTTAGCTACCTGTGGAAACCATGCACAGAAATAATACATACACACATATGAGCACACTCATTTCAGTATTTCTGCATTGGACATTAGCCCATTGTTTTCTTGTTTTTGTTCTCTCAGAAAACAAGTCCATCAACTTGAAATATTAATTTTAGTGCATAATTTTAAGGTAGTACAAAAAATGAAGTTAGCTGTTTAGTGTAAAAAGTACAAGAAGTTGAAAACTAAAGTCACTGTCTGGAGACAATGACTCCTTAGTGTCAAAATAAAACTTGGGAAATATAAAGAATGTATGCATTAATGAAAAATCCTTTGTAGAGACGCAGATTAAGAAGACAGCTGAGAGTTCAGCTTTTGATTCCTGTTGATGAATAAATTTTACAGAATCATGAGGTATTTTGTAATGGACAATTTAAACCCCTCACCATCCAACTGTCATGTATTTAATCAAAAGCCCTCCTGGACTCCTGAGAAGCATATGCTCCCTCATTCCAACTCTGATTTTCTTTTTTTGAATGTTTGTGAGTTAGTAAGGATCCATGCTCAAGTATTTTGTGAAAGTAAAATGCCCACAATGAATAAATTACTACTGATATGTGAGAAAAAAGTGTCACCTGGCTGCCTAGCCCTCTTGAACTGGAAAGAATGCAAACAGAGAGAATACAGCTCATATGTCAGAGAACATAAAATCAGAGTATAAGCAGAACATGTTTGAATGCAGTAACAGAAATGGATGCACAAAGTAAAAATGAAATTATTGTGAACAGATAAGTTTGCAGCAGTCACAGAGTATGAGATACTGAGCAAGGATTTTTTTTCCAGGACACCATGGCAAAGGTGATTTTTATGATGTGATGCAGGGATGCAAACTGTCCCTGCTTTGCAGATGATTTTAACTCCAGCAGACTAACTCAGCTTCATCATAATGCAAGGGATGAGAAGCATCAAATTCAGATTTTGTACAGTGTAGATCTCTGTTACATGGTCAAATTTGAACAACCCTTTCCTTTTCCACTGGGGTGGAGTCCCTGGCCTGTGAACTGTTGGAGCTGGGAGAATACACTGTGAAACAAAGCTGTGTGAACATTGCTAAAGACACATCCAGCTCTTCCTGGGGTGGTTGGTGTCACCCACTGCTCTGTCTCTTGGTTTTGGAGGCAGCACAATGCCAGGTCACTGAGTGAAAGGGATAATAACAAGCTTCTAGTCCATCCCTCAGTGTAATACAAGGTCCATTTAAATCAACTTAATATAAAATCAATGTGAGGTGAAGATCTCAAGCTGAAGAAAAGATACTCCATTTGGTCATAGCTAGATCTCAGTCTGCAATCTGTCAGTAGGAGTTTGAGTCAGATTGTGTATTTAATGCTTCCCTTTTTTGAAGTTATTTTTCAAAAACTATGCATTCTGCTTCAAGACTGGATCTTAATCTTAAGACCCTATATAAGCATGTGAAAATCTATTAAATGTCTAGACAGTGGAGGTTGTCAAACCTGTCCTAAAATATCTCTAGGTTGTTTTCTTCTTTTATACATATATACTTTTCTTTCAGACTTCTGTTTCATAATCATTTCCAGATAATAAAAGTACAAGCTGGGGTACAAAAAGGTGGTTGTACCACCACTTCCAGCTCAGCACACACAGCTTATGTGCCTCTTTTGTGCTAGTTACAGGTGTTCCCAGTTCTCTGATCTGTGTTCCTTTATCTTGTCTGCTGCGCCTTTGTGTCCCTGTCTCAGAGATGCACCACAGAAGCTCCTCAATTGCTTTGTGAGTTGATGCTTCAGGTGTTGGAGAAACACCTGCCAGTGCCTACAGAAAGGCAGTGGCAAATGTAAGACTTTCCCAGGAGGTCTGGAATATCATTTCACCCTCACAGTGAGTCTGTAATATAATTTCTTTTGCTCTAGGGATGGAAATGGAGAAGAAAGTTTAGTCAGAGGAAGTTTCAGTGGGAATGGTGAAGTCGTTTTGATGAACAAAGTAGGGGAAAATCAAATCTATGCTAATGCAGTTGATGCTCAGAAGCTGAGAATGACTGTAAGAAAGGATGATTGTGTTGTTAAAGCACTGATGCCTGACTGAGGAAATCTGAGTTCATTTTCTGGCTTTGCTACCTCTTCAGCTTTGAGCAAGAGATTTAATCTCTCTGGTTGCCTTCCCCCCCTCCCCCCCCTCCTGTACAACAGGGGAGTCATTATGCTTCAGATTGTTCTAAGAATAAATGCATTAATGTGGCATTAAGTTTAGGCAAAAAGACATACAAAAGCTTCAGTTCTTTTTCCTTATCTTTTTAAAAAAGACTTTTCTGCTGCCTGTGAGGCAAATGGACTGGCGTCTTCATGCCCTGTGTTTAGAAAGATGAAGAGGCACTTGCAGTGCCTGGGCTGACATCTGTGAATGCCCAACTTCTAGTGAAGAGGCTGTGGAGAACGATGCTTATCAATTACAGGGTGTTGGTTTATTTCCGTACGAACATCTTTTGAAGCTCCTGCTCAGCTTCCTCTCTCTGGGAGGCCTGGAGAAGCAGGCAGGTAAAAACTTACAACAATTTTTGAGAGAAAGGCTTTTGAGAGAAAAGGAACTTCGAACACCTGAAATTGAAGCATGCTGAAATGCACAAAGGTCCCAAACCAGGGGAGATGCAGAAATACAAGCCCCAAGGCAGAGCATTGGGGTATAAATAGTGAAATCAATTAAATGATCCTGATCCATTTCATGTAACCACCAGCAAGGAAACGCCCGAACCTTCTACTTCCTGCCTTCTAATTCCTGCTACAGGCAGAAAATTCAAGGAAATTAAACTCTCAGCACCAGGATGGAGAAAGCCTGGTCTTCTGTGATTGACTGCAAGAGTCTGTCGGGGTGTTCATGTAGCTGGGTGATCTGTGAGGCCTTTGTGTGAGGGTTCTCTATCTCTATATAGAGATATTCTCTATCTCGCTGCACCTCAGTGGGGCCAGCAGGACTGGGGGAGTGATCATCCACCCCTGTTCTTGGCACTGGTGAGGCTGCACCTCTGGGACTGCAATCGATTCTGGGTACTCACTCTAGAAAGGACATTGAGGTGCTGGAGTGTGTCCAGAGAAGGGCAACAAGGCCTGTGAACGGTTTAAAAACAAGGCTTCTGAGGAATGGTTGATGGAGCTGCGTTTGTTTAGTTTCAGGGAGGCTCAGGGGGCACCTCATCACTCTCCACAACCACCCAAAAGGAGGTGGTGGTGAGGTGGGGGCCCGTCTCTTCTGCTGTGCCTGCAGTGAGAGGACTGGAGCAAATGGCCTTAAGAGGAGTCAGGCGAGATTCAGATCAGATATTGGAAAATGTTTTTCACTGTTCCGGTGGTCGGCCACTGGAATCACTGCCCAGGGATGCGGTGGAGTCACCATCCCTGGAGGCATATTGATGGGCGATGTGGTTTAGGGGTTACAGTGGCAGTTCTGGGCTGACGTTTGGACTTGAGCAACTCAAAAGGTCTCCTCCAACCTTGATGATTCCACCATTCCAAGGTTCGATGACTCTGCGCCGCAGGGCCGGGACACCCGCGGGCCCGTCCGTCCGCACTTGGCTGTGCCGGCGGGATCGGGAGATCCCGCCCGGGGCACGGGGGAGGTTAGGCCGGGCGGGAGAAACGGCGAGGACAGTTTGTGGGTATCTGTCTGTCCTGCCGGTGTCTGCGTGTCTGTCTGTCTGCCTGTCCGGTGTGTGTCCGTCTGTCCGGGCCGCGCTGCCCGGCCCGGGCG
>VYZS01102713.1:9350-61471 GCA_013400695.1 Neodrepanis coruscans
TTCCCAGACCACTGCAGATGGAAAAGAAAAAAGAGGAGAGGTTTGGATAACCTTGGAGAGTTTGGTGCTGGCTTTCTCACACCCATCACTGTGATGGTGTTCTAGTTCTGGGGATGAACTACTCACATGATTGAGAACTTGGTAAAGATTCGAAAGTAAATCCCTGTGTATATGTGCTGATAACACTTTAAAGATGTCCTCAGAGCTTTACCTGGAGAAATTCTGAGCAAGCCATCATGTAGTGACAAGGTAATGGCCACTCTGGTTTTCATTTCTGTATCTTTAGTCTGCGTGACCAGCTGTGTCCAAAATACAGCAGCACAGATCAGGTCTCAGCACAACAAAGCTTCTGAGAACATTTCACTATAAGTAGACGCTTAAATCCTATATCAGTATCAGCGGGACATAGGCAGCTGCTTAAACACTTTATTGAATGGGAATAGACTTAAGCAGGCACTTACATGCTTTGCTCCATCAAGACATAAACTAGTTGTGAAGCAAATCAATGAATTTTTTTCCTTTCCATATGCACATGCATAAAACATGGACCCGAGCTGAACACTAAATCAGAGAGCACTTTCTTCCCTACACTAAGTAAATTCTTGTTTGCCCCGCACTCAGTTCCTGCCAGATATTTTTCATTTCTGCTCTACTAACAGGCACATCAGGCTCAGTTTTGGTGTTTTTAACCAAGTTATTCTGACAGGCTTGTTGGAGCATGTTCTGCATGTGGCAGACAGAGCAACAGGTACACAGGGCCCATTAACTACAACAATACCAGTCTGCCATAGCGAGTCTAATAAAATAACACAGGTGGGGAAATTAGAATCATTAATCTATCTCTAGATCCAGACTTTTATCAGTCTGAAAATGAAGGTCTCTGAATTACGAAGCTTTCAGAAGTGCACCCAGCTAATAACAATAAATTAGCTCTCCCCCATCTGTTTTCCAGCCCACCTGTTTGGTGGGTATACACAGAGGCACCTACTAGCTTTGCTGAGGCCCAGGCTTTGTCAGCATTACCATTATTAAACCCTGTTTTCAGAGTTTATAACTTGCCTGTGAAAATTTACTCTAGGCTCAGAGTTGACATTTAAAGTGTCAGCTAAGAAGAGATTAATTCTTGAAGTGTATTTTTGAATGTGTAGAGCTGGATTTTTTTAAAGTTGCATGAAAATAAAGGGAATTGGAAGTTGACAGGTTGCGATGCTTTTCCTAGTAACAAATATTTTCAGCCCTCAGGGAACTTTCCAGTCTTTGTTTTTATTTAAAGCATAGACTTTTTTCTCGCTCCTCAAGGGCTTGGCCAAAACCAGATCATCAGTTCAGATGAGCCATTCTCGGGGGGTAGAAATTGGCCTGACACGACAGATTTCAAGAGAGAATCACTCCACATGGACTGTAGTTCAATCATCTTACCCAACAAAGCTCATGCAGAAGATGCTCCATGGAACTAGCAAGGATTAGATGGCTTCAGTATATATTGCCCAGCTCTGTCCTTAGCAGGAGAGAGATGGGAGCCCTATGGGAAGCAGGCTGCAGGTAAAAGCCATGTGAAAAATTGGTGTCAGACATCTGTGCTGTTACAAGGATCAAGGAGCAAAGAGCAGCTACAAACCAGCCTCCTTGCACTGGTGGTGACACTCTGCTCCTAACCTGAGACCAAATCCTGTGAAATATCCATGTCAACACTTCTTACCATGGGTCGCAGATTCCTACCTGCAATTTTTCTCTCCCAAAAGTAAAAAATCAGGGATCTCAAATACAATTTCTTATGAGGCACAAGAGTTCACATTTCTGATGTATGCAGGAAGGTCCTTCAAGCATTCAGATTGATCCTACATGCTCTTAGATGAATCTTCCTTTTTCCCATACATTACTGATACAGCCTGGATGGTCCGACACTGTTCATGCTCCCACAAGCAGATTGTTGCTGGTGCCCTTAAATCAAGGAGAAGGTTCCTCTGCAAACTGTGCAGCTTCATAAGATCCTGATGCTCACACAGTACCTCAAAGAGATACTGTGATATTGCTCCTGTTGCCTGCAGGAAGACCCTTGTTCACTGATACCATCATCTGTTTTTCACTGTCCTTGTGATGCAGCCTGGACTCTCATGACATGCTTGCTGGGTAGATATCTGCTTTCCAACATTATCTTCCTGCCCTAAATTCTTCTCTAATTTTTCCTTGATGTGGATTTAAATCCACCCTGTAGCTACTCTTTATGAGAAGTCCCCATGCCTCCCAGACTAGTATACTCATTTTGTGTTCTAGAGTTGTTCAGGAATGAACTAATTTAGCCAAGGCCAATCTAAATGACAAACTAAGTTTTTCTCTAGTGGGCATTTAAACTTTAAAAAAAGCAGAATGATTGTAAAGACAGTTTAGAGCCAAGTGTCTGGCAGGCATTGCATTTGTCACTAGGGAGACAAGGGCTATCAATCCAACTAAATTGCTGTGTCTATATGAAATTCTTGGCAATAATCAGGCAGTGGAAAAAAACAGAAAACAAGCACAAATTGTAGGCTTTGCACCCTCAGTCATGCAGGAGTGAAAATGGGAAATTTCTCATTGCACCTTTCCCTCTGCTATTTTTGGCCATGCACTGCTGGCACTGGTGGACATTTGCCACCCACCCAGACACCACTGAGGCAGGAGCATTGCTCCTGGCCAGCCAGCTGCAAGAGAGCCAGGAGGGACCTTTCCAGAACCCATCAGGGATGGCATCGCTTGGGAGCAGTGCAGCAGCCACAAGGGCCAGGAGTCCATTTGGAAAACTGGATCACAATCCCTCAGAAAGAGATAGTCCTGTTCCAGAGAGCTTCCTGCCCTAACAAGAGAAGGGAGAGAAGTAAAAAAGGCAGGAGACAGAACTGAAGAGCTAATCCAGGTTTCCTGAGCTGCAGCCACAAATAACTTCCCAACTGTGTGTCTTACAAGTCCTAGGAAATGCGCAGCTCTCTGCCTTCCTCTTCCAAGTGATCTTTCTTTGTAAGACACGCCGGTCCAAACTGCTAGATGTTTCCAGCCAAAATAATGCCAGAGATGCTTCCCTGCTGCCTGCTCTGGCAGAGGCTCAGAAAAGCTTGTCGATAATGGTGAGCATGGCACGCTCACCTCAGTGCACCAAAACTAGTGTGGTACAAGTCATGCAATGATTATGAGGGTTAGGTGTTTAAATCCCTCTGCTTCATTACAAAAAACATCCCCCTTCCTGAAACAGTGCTATCAGGACCCTGACTAAATCCCACTGTTTCAAGTTTTCTCAATAACTCCCTCTGCTGTGATAGATTTTGTGAGTGGACCAGCTCATGGCAGAGAGGTTTTTTCAAAACGCCCTTGTGACAGGGAACATGCAGGGCACTCAGGCACCCTTCAGCCAAAATGTCCATGCCAGAAACAATCAGATACTTGTCAAAGCCTGTAATGAGGTTTTCATACATACCTTTCAGTGCTAGATTACTTTATAATAGCAATGTACTGACTCTGTCCATATTTACCATCCAGGCTGTTCCCAGCAGGGTTAGAGCAGTCCTGTTGCTGATGCAGAGTGGCTGCAGAATCCTGTGGGAGTCTGATATGCTGAGTTGCTCTCCAAATTAGATTTTATGGATGGCTTGTGGAGTATGGTTCCTGACTTTTTTGCCTCCCATTCCCTTGCCTTTCTGAATATTGGAATGCAATTTCATTTCAGTCAGGCTTGCTCAGCTTCTACACAATTTCTTTCTCTTTTCTCCTTGTCCCAAGTACCCAGGGAGATTGGATTAAGGTTACTTTGAACTTTATTCGGAGAAATCCAGCCTTTGTCCAGCCTTCTGCTTCTGCTTCTTCTTTATGTCCCATCCCTATCCTCTTCCTCAGACTGCCAATCTGATTTGCAAGTGATATCAATAGTTTCCTTATACTTACTTTGTAAATCATACTCCCTTTGTGGCACACTGTCAAACGCTTCCCTGAAATCATGATAGATGATGTCCTCTATTACATACTTATCTAGTAATGCCCCAATGTACTCAGAGAATTCAAACACATTTGTCAGGCAGAAGCCTTCCTGCATGAATGCAGCAGTCACTCAGAAAGTCCTGGTGATATCTGCTCCAAGTTTGGAGGGCATCAGTCCTGCTGAGGATTCGCTTGGTGTCTGGTGTCTGTTATGCTTCGTTTCAAGGGGCTCCATTTTTCAGATGGTGAGAAAACGAACAAGGAGACACTTGGAAGGACAGAATTCTTTAAAAAGAAAACAAGGACAAACGCCCAGGTGCCAAATGCTGCTTTTCCTATTCCCAGCAGAGACAAATTACCATTCCTGTCACCCAAACTGTCCTTTTCTTCTAGAAGATTTGCACAGGAACATCTTACCAGCACTAGTTGACAATGTGTTTCTCAGAAAGAGTGCAACTCCTGTAAGTAGGAAATGACAGCGATTCATTGTGGAAAGGCATATTTTTGGATGGACAAAGCCCCTGTAGTGCTCTGGGATAGACCTCAGGCCCCCAGAGGATGACAGTGCCAAGGAGCCCCATCAGCCACCAGCAGGCAAGTGGTTAAGAAAAGCATCTCTAAGATGACAAACAGCAGAGCTAGAAAACCTCACAAGCCCTGCAATATGTAGGCTGGCATATGCTGGCTCCTCGTATGGTTGGTTGGGTTGCACTGTGAGTGATGATGCATTAGCATGTAGAAGTCACTGTAGACATTAGAAGTGCCATCTGTATCCTCGTGTGACAACTGTCCCTTGTCAGAGCCTATCCCACATGTACTTCCTGAAACTACCCATGTCACTTATGCAGTCATTGCTCCCTGGAAACACTTACTCTAACTGTTCTGGAAATTTGAGCAGCAATTTAGTCTTGCTATGTTTTTCTTCTCATTTTCCCTCATAGAGGAAACATCTGACCCACTTGCAGATATTATATTTTGGATCCAGTACATTGCAAACTCTGAAGTACATTAAAAAATAACTTCTCGTGCCCCATTTCCTATCTGCCAGGACCACTTTCATTTCATAAACAGATTGGTTTAGCTGATTAGGTAGAAAGAGGTCAAAGAAAATCGAAGCAGTGTATTCAGTGTAGCTTCCTTCGAGACCTCTGCTGATGCTTAGCAGGAGGAAGGATTTTATCTATTCTTTCAGAGACTGGAATTACAGCCATCTCCCTCCCACCTGTGGGAGGAGGGCACAATTTCGACTCAGAGATGTGTCCTCCCAAATGGCTTTTTGTGATGAACAGCAGCACCTCTCAGTACATGTTGTGTTTTCAGACAGATTGAGCTCCTGGATATGCCAAAAGATGGAGGGAGTTGCGCTTCACCTGTCTGATGTGTCCTGCTGCCTACTGCAAGCACAAGGCAGAAGACACATATGGTAGTGCAGACCACACCGACTGCCTGTCACACCCTGTATTACTTTCTATTTGAAGCAAATAGACATATACCAGAGCTCTCCATCCTGCTGGGAAAGGTGTGTTGCCCACATTCATAGGGATTACAGAAACTTCCCAAAGAAGCTCTCAGCATGCAGCTCAGCGTGCCTGGAATAGTATCAGACAGATAGATCAGGACATCCACAACCTGCAAGTTACCCATTATTTTTCATGTGTTTCGCCTGGGAGTCATTGTCAAAAAAAAAAAAAAAAAAGAGATGACCAAAAATAAGATGTAGTCTGAATTGACAATACTAAACCTGAAGGGATTTTCAGACCAAACCTGCACATGGCCTTGGTATAGGTAACACCTTCAAGGGTAGGCCATGAGGATTTGGTGGCACCCTGCTAAGGCTGACATGTGAGTTCAAAACCATCTTGTGTCCTTTGACCTGAGATGGATTATCCTTAGTGAGAGCTGTAAGGACCAAGAAAGGAAAATGCATTCCCAAAACGCTCCTCTGTGAACCTCTAAGGCTCCTGTGGGGTCCAGCCCAAGGACAGTGCGGTGGGACATGGATGGATGCTCTGGCTCTGCTCTCCCAGGAAGGCAGCTGAACACCCACAGCTCAGACTGTTGCTTGCTGGCTGCCCTCTGATGTTTTGCCTTTTTCTATATGTTTCACAGACACCCAAGGTGGACTGACATTAGTGTATGGAACGGATAGTTTCATATAGCTTCCGGGAACAGTTGGTTCAGGAACAAAAGACTATTTTAATGACAGATTACAAATTGAATTTTAATGGCAAACAAATGGTGAGCATTGTCTCTGCATCAGCAATCTCACAAACAAGCTCCTGACCCTATAAATAAATGCTGCTTGATTCTCTGCATTAAACAACTAATCACCAGTGAGCAACTCTGTATTTTATATTCTTTTCCAATAGCTGCACCTTTTGTTGCACCATTTCCATGGTCTGGATGGATGTCACATCCTCTCTGATGGACAGGGTATTCTCAGATAAGCACACGTATTACATTAGCTCTCAGTGACAGAAGCAATAAGAGCAATTAAACAAAGAGGTCTAATGGGAGTTTTCATTTTCTCCCTTCTAAATGATGATGGATGTTAGTGAAGGATATGTGAAAGAGAATAATTGAATGAGCTCCCTATGCTGTGTCTACTATTATGAACTGTTTTGAGTTCACAGAAAGTTTATATGATATAAAGCAGAGAACTTAGTGGGACCAACCAACAAGACCAAACATCTTCAGCTTTTCACACGTTGCAGTGAGAACATTTGATCTTCTCGTCTTTCCATGTCCGATTGATTTCCTGTCCTCTGGCATCTGTCTCTATTATTTACAACCCAGGGGAAAGCAATATTAAGAAACAACTTCATTACCTGTGTCCAGTGCAATACTGAGTCTGTATTTTCAACAGCACTTGTTGGCTCAGGGGTGTGTGTGGGTGTTCACAGAAATCATTTGTGTGTAGAGTTTTAAAATTGAGCATTGAACTATCTGTGTAAAAAGTTATTTATCTCCTCCTTGACAAAAGAAATGCACTTCCACAAATTTGTTAAAGCTTACAAAAGATGTTTTCATTTAAATTAGCAATTTTTAGCATACAGAGGGCTATCATCCCACTTCTTGATTAAGGGCCTATACAGACATTTTGGTGATATCCTAGTTATTGTCACCTCATTCTAGTGACCCTGTGAAAATCAAATGCAACACTCCATTTCCTCCAAGAAAAACCACAGCTGGTGATTCTCTGATGGCCAAGTAACAACTGAGGAGGGCCATGACAAGGAGAGCCCTCAAGATATTCTTGTGGCAGAAGGACTGAGCTAAACAAGGCATTGGTCTAAATGTGACAGTCAGATACAAAATTGATGGCAAAGTCGATTAGTTACAGAGCAGATCTGTGCAGGAACTTATAAGCAATGAAAATGAATTCAGAATGTGAAAAGTAGACAGTCTACTTCCAAATTGGCATGAAAGATTACCTTCACTGTGAGCAAAAGCAACACATTCCTACACCCAGGCAGAAATCTCAATGGCAGAAATGGCTCAAGTTCAAAGAAAAGCAAAGATGAGAACAAAAAACATGGACTCTAACAGAAGACAACAATGTGAAGTGCCAGATGAAGTGTTCAGTGGAACTGCAGTACACACCAGAAAGCTTGTTTTATGAGGAATTAGCCAACTTAAAGTCAATCAGATCGAAGAATAGTGTGTGGGAGTAGGGTAGCTAAATGAACATGTGAGGCTGCAAATCACCTTAATGATTGTATTTGTTCAGCTGAAATCTCAGAGACTCGGTGGGGAGAGCTAAGATGTGCATAACTTAGCAATGTCCTGATCTTACATACAGAATATCTTTGTCTCAATGATTCATCAAAAACCCTCTAGACAACCACAAAATATGAAACTTTAAACAATTTTCAGTGTCACTGCTGCCATTAGCATAGAAAATTTAAAGTAAAGGTTAGTCATTCATTCAGACGTGGGCAAGAGCCTGCCTGGTACATGGTGCAATGCAGGGACCACCATATGCTGAGGTTCCCTGAGACAAGGTATTTCTATTGAGACCTTTTCATTTTCAGAAGAATCCAACAAAATCTGACACACACAGGATTTGGGGGAGCAAGGACAAGTCTATCTGTCCAAGCTTCGGTGCTTAAAATACCTTTCACGTGGCAGGTTGTGGCCTGGGATGCTGGAGTGGGATTCAGCATGCATGAAAGAGCAATCTATTCCAAGTGAAAGACATGAGGCAATAATGTTAGAAATCCCATAAATCCTAGATGAAGTGAACATTTTGGAAATAGCAGGTTTTATTCAGCAATGGCAATCTCCTCTTTCGTTCTTCTTCAGCTTGGAACAAATGTCATTCAACATGGAGCAAAGATGTCTTTATCTCTCAGGTCAAGGCTTCCAGATGTTTCAAGCTTTCAACCAACTTCAGTAGTTTTCCATCACTTTTTTCCAATGCTTGCTTAACTATAAAGCCTTTTTCTCTACTCCCTTCTAAGTTTTAGTTCGGCAAAGCAATTGCTTCTGGTATGACTCACTCTGCAAATAAGTTACCTGCTTTCTGCCGTCCTGGCTCAGCTGTGCCACTGCAGCATGGCAACCACCAGCCCTGGCAGACGGTGATGGAGGGGGCTCATGTCACCATCCCTGGCTCTTCACCTGCAACATGAAGGGTGCTGAAGAGAGCCCAGGGAGCTCATCCCTCTTGCACGTCACCAGAGTCTCTTCTTCCTCAAGTATTCTCTCCTTGTGACATATTATGACAATTCTGTGCTGAATAGCAAGTGCACCAAGTTTAATAACCATTGAACAGCTCATAAAAATTTAAACAAAGTCATGAGCTGGCTGTGGGGTAGATGTGGCTGGATTAAAAACCTCAACCCAAGAAAGCTAATTTGCAATTATCTGCCTAAAATACCCATATGGCTGTGTTTGCTACAGCCACTGAGCATGCTGCTACTTATGATGACTGTTCAGAGCACCTCTGCACATCGTTTTTGGGCTGACATCCCTTTTTTATTCAAGCTGCTCCTAGTCCAGCCTGCTGATGTCAAGAAAACCTCCTTGAGCCAATTTAAATCACTGACTGAGACTAATGGGAAGCCAGTGCTGCCAGCGGAGAGCTGCAGAGCGATGCTGCCTGGTGGCAATGTCATTTCTGTACCTTGCTGTACTCAGGAGCAGGAAGATGGGACACATTTGGAGTGGCAGAGGCAACAGCAGCTGTGGGGGCAGCTGGGGCTGTGGTGGGTGCAGGGAGACTGTCCCAACTCATGGCCCTTCTGCAGCTTCCTGAAGCCAATGTATGTCTTGTCACTCATCTTGCTCTCTGGCACAGACCAGCTCCAGTCCCTAAGGAAAGGGGACTCACAGCCAGTCAAGGCTCTTGCTGTGTCGTGGAAGTGACATCTGGTTTCAGAAACACCTGGCAGCAAAACATCCTCTAAATCCATTCAGCAAATAAAACCGTTTGTACAAACTGTCTTGGATTTTCACTCTGTAGATGGGTGCTTGATGTGTTACAGGTAAGTGCACAGTGTGCTACAGGTCTGTGCACGTTTATCTTCTTTCAGATCATCTCCTTATAGTACTCTGGTAATTCTTGGTGGCAAGAGAAGTCTGCTCTCAGGAAAGGCTCTTCCCAAGATTTTCAGAGCAGGGACAGCATGTGGGAGAGCTTACCTTGAGGCACAGGCCTGTAGAACAGACAGTGTTGATTCTGCTGGCTCTGCAACTGTTTGTGTTAATTAGGCACAATGCCCAGGGGATTGGAAAGGTAGAGATACACACAGATCAGCTAAAAACACCTCTCATCTGACAAGTCTGAGACGTACTACTAACGTGATATAACTAGAGGAGGAAGGTGATGAGGGTTAAAGGGGAAGGCAAGCTGGTCAGAGAAAATGTCATCTCCTCCTCTTTGTCCTTGAGCCTGAGCAACTCCCTGGCTCTTTTGGCCTCCTCATCTGTGCTGAGGGGATTATAATTATTCACTACCTTTACCTCTAGAACAAGAGGGAACATGAATGGAAGATGACTTAGAAGCCATAGCTGCATTCTAGCAACTGGGGGGAAATGGTGGGGTCTCCAATTTTTTCAGAGATTTAGGAAGGAAAAATTTGAGAGTCTGAAGAGGAAGTCAGCTCAGCTTCCAGGGCTTTATCTGCAACCTATAAGGAGATGAGACTTGGAGGATTCTAATGCAGTGCTCTTTCTTTTTCATCTCTCAGTTTCCCATGAGAAACACACCAAGGTCGCATCTAAAATCTCAAAGGACACAGCCAAAAATCTGTTTTTTGGCAGAGTTATGGGCTCGTCTTTATGGTCTTAGTGACATTAATTGTGTTAACACTAGTATTTATAAAAGCCTTTAATTCCCCCTTTATTTTGTGACATAAATCATAAGCACCTTTATGGTAGGTCCTATTTCCTTTGTGTTTAGAAAGCACAGATGAAATTTTAATAGGGACATGACTAATCATTTGCTAATCACTTATCTCTTGACAAATTCCTAGTGACACAGCAAGAGTTATAAACATCTGTGCCCCATGACTATCCTTACTAAATAAGTTTGATAAAGGATTAATTTTTCTCAAGATATTACATAAGATTTCTATTGGGAAATAAAACCATATTCCTAACAGTCCATGAAGCAAGGGAGCTCACTTGCAAATGTGCCACATGAAAGAGGATGCAGGAGGATGAGGAAAAAGAAAAAAAGAAAAAAGAATTGCTTGAGGAGTGTGTTTTGCCTACTTACATCTTCATAAGCCTTAGAGTAGCCTGACCCAGAACTGAGTCTGGTTGGATAGCAAGATATCTAAAGGAATTGGTGTGCTTAAACAGCATGGATTTCAGGGGGATTTGAGTAGCTAAGGGCACAGGGAGCCCATATCCCAAAGTGCACAAAGACCCCTTGCACATCTGCATCCCCATGTGGTAGGCTAGCCCTGTGTGGGGTGTGCTCAGTGCCTGGCTGAAGGTCTGGTGGTGCATCCCAAACCCCCAGGCAGATGTGCCTTGTTCCTCATTGGGCTCATGAGCTGCACAGCCACACAAGCAATGTGTGACTGCCACAGGGAAATGCACAAGGAACCATCACAGATGTGTCCACTTCTTCACGTGCAAAAGCTGCAGTTAGAAAAGGTCATTTGTCTCATTTACCAAACAAAGTTTATAGAAAATCAACTTTGCCTGAGGAGGGCAGGGATGGATAACAATTGTTTTTTTGCTTTTGATATTGGGAGACCATTGATTCCCTGAGGATAACTCACAGCAGAAACCAGACCAAAAAGGAGAGAGGTCCAATTGTTGGTTCAGTAGTTTTTGTGTTATTTTTTTTCTATATTAAACAGAATATTTTCTTTGGAAGCTCTATTCTTTTTATACTGAATAATGGCCTAGCAGAACCACATTCTCCCAAGTAAAGAGGTATTGACAGCTCTATTTTAAGTCTCAGACCAACAGGCTGGTAGGAGCCTATGAGAAAGGTAAACCTTTGGGGGAAAGTCAAACCACTGAAATGTACATCACATCGTGTACATTGCAAAATGTACATGTCATCTGTGATCAGAAAAGCCCAAGATTTTAGGGGAAATTAACTAAGTAGTCAATAAAATTCATTATGTTTCATAAAAAGCACTATTTCAATATAACTTTGCAAGTGTGATGCATGATAGTATTACAGGAAAGGAATGGAAGAGGGCAAAAAAATTCTTTTTCATTTCTAATTGCTCAAAACTAGAGGAGTGGGTAACTCTGAGAACCCTGTATGCAGCTGGCACATGCCCCACTGTTTACAGGCTGATAGGACACACTTTGGGTCTTGGAGTAGAAGGGGGTTGCCCATGGGAGAAGGACCCTTATAGACCATTTCCGGACAATTCCACATGTATTTACAAAGTTTCTGTACATGCTCAGTCTTATTTGGAAAGGTAATGTTTGCATCTTTTAGTCCAAGCTCCTCCAAAACTGAATGCAGAAATGAATACTTGCTGTGCATAATGACTTTGACTGTTTCCCCCATCAAGCAAGGTTATGGGGAGCACTATTAAATAAAACTGCTGCCAGAATTGCTTGTTTAAATTTGTGATAAACTACCGGAGCTGAAAAGATCATTTAGAAGAAAAGCACACACTTGGATTTTTCCAAGTCAAGTAATAAAATGAAAATTTTAGAAAGGGCAGTGTTCCCCAGGGAGGGGTAGAAAAGAGTTCAGGCCTTGCATACAGCTCAGGACACGAGAAAGGATGGAGGTGATTTCTCTCTATTGTTATGCTGAAAAATACACTACTGTGGTATAAAAGCTCATTTAATGGAGCACTAAAAAGATATCTGTAAAGCTCCATGAAGAGGAGGGTGATGCTGGTGGCAGTGGCCGTGTATGGAGGGAAGCAGGACATCCCTCAAGCCCTGGTGTTTGTAACTGGTCTCCCTCTGCACTGCTGGGCTTTAATGTCCTACAGCCCCAACCACTGCCCCATCCACCACTGCATCACCCACTGACCAAACAGCCCATTGTGGCCATCAACCATCTTGACTCACAGTGTTTATGCCTTTTCCTGATGAAACTAGAGTGGGCATTTTGTCCCTGGGAATATTATGTCAGCTGAGTCATTGCACTTATTACAGGAAAGGTCAGCTGTGCACCAGCTCTCCCCTGGCATGGTTGTAGGAGCTCTTGATCAAGTGCAGTGTACTACAGATCATATACAATGGCCAGTTACTTCAGGGTTATTTGCTGCCAAATGACCATGGCCTTGAAACTCAATTTAAAATAAGTTAAAAATTCATGTGTCCACAGATGTTAAATGAGACAAACGATACAGATGTGACATGCCTGCATATTCCTAGCAGGGGTCTTGCACTGTCAGATAGTGCCCATGGTGTCTCTCATAAAAAACCTTTTCATGCTTGCAAAAATTTGGGCAACAGACTCCCTGCCCCCAGTTAGCTAAAGTCCAAAGACTTGATGTTTAAACAGAAAGGATGAATGGGATGTAAGCACATTCTGCTAATTTTTAGTATATCAAAATTTTTATTGATCTTGCTTCTGGTGTTATCTTTTTTTAGCCAGCATGCCACAAGTGAAGAGATGGCACAGACTGAATCAGCTTCAATGGGATGCAGGAGCTGGGGGCTGAAATACTGCTGTTCATACAGTCAGTGTGGACTTGTATTTCTCTTAAAACCAGACACATTTGAACACCCATGGAACCACAGAGAGAAGAGGCAGAGATGGGGGTTGCTCTGATTTCTCCAATGTTTGGTTTTGGTTCAATTCAATTTCTCTGATATTCAGTTTCAAACTTTTTCCAACAAGAACTTAATTTCCATTTCAATTTCTCCAACACGGCTTTTAGTCTTCTCCTCGCATTTTTCCAGATATTCCGCCCTTCCGTTTTCATCTGGAAGTGGACATTCTGTACACTGGTGCATTAATATTTACAGGCAACACCTGGATCTCGCAGGTCCCATCCATGCTACACCCAAGGATCAGCCCAGTAGAAGCCCAGGCCGTCTCCCACTACAGGGATCTCTCCTGCAGCTTGGCTCAAGGTCCAGAGCACCCACTTGGTTTGGCAAAGCAATTCTCCCCATTTCCAACCTAACTCTGACTGACCTTGAGTTTCTTCTACCTCTGATGCATTACATGTATCCAAAAGTCCCTGATCTTAGAAAATAGTAAGACAAGTCTGTAATGCTTAGAGAAACGTTTAAGTAACTACAAACAGATTTCTCTTAAAACTAAGTCTCACAAGGGCTTGTTGGAAGATCACTAGAGCCATTCTTGGCCACGCCAACTCCCACTGCTGTTGGAAGGTCTTTTTCTTGACTCGAACAGACCCTGGATGAGCACCAGACAATGATATTGCCACTGTTTCCATACTCAAACACAATGATAAAAGTGTTTTTCAAGTAACAGAAAGGACAAACTGACTCTAAGCAAAACAGCAAACAGGGTTTCCATTTTCCAGTTTCTGTTCAGGAGGAGGCAGGGTTATGGTCAGGCTGACTAGTTGCTCAGAGCTGGAATAAAACCCAATTTTAAGCAGGTACTCTGGAGCTTTGCATCCCAAGGTAGTAAAAAAGGACACTGTCAAACCAATCATTTGCTCTCCTTCTGTTTGTGGAAAACAAGAGACAAAGAACTTGAGCTCATAAATAGTACAAATTGTAAATATTGAGCAGTAAATACTGCCAAGTCATATTTTTGGGGTTGTCCCATGCAGAGCCAGGAGCTGTACTCAATGATCCTTGTGGATCCCTCCAACTCACTACATTCTGTGATTCTGCTGTCTCTAGATCTCTCCTCCCCTTGCACACAGTACTTTACTGATGGGGAATCACAGGGTAAATCTATGAGATAATTCAAATTATTATTGATGGGCATATCAAGACCAGTTGATGGCCAAAATGAAACAAGTGCTGTCATACAGAGCATCTAAAGGCATTATGATAAGGGCAGTTATCCCTGACCTATTTAAATGTTTTTGGCCTCGGGCAGCAAAGTTTCAGAAGAAATGAAATGCATAACCATACCCAAATGAGATTCACCTCTGCAATGCTAACTAAATGCGCTTCAGAGATGGAATTATATGTAATTCTAATATAATCACATTTTCTCAAGTGTGTGGTATATTGAAAAGCAAGAAATCCAACAACTTTATTATACACACCAGCAACATATGTTGGGATAAAAATCTAAAAAATATAGATCTGAATTACTGATATTTCTCTGAATTTTATCTTTTCTATCTTACCCTTGAGACACTGCAGCTTGTGAATTTGTTGCATTTCCTGGATAGCCCTGATGATTAACATCCCAGTTCAGATGAAAGGGAAAAATAAATAAAAGGATAATCTGAAATTCAACCCAATAGTGTGAATACTCTGTATCTGAAAGACCACAAGTGGGGCTTCTGCCTCTCCCAGCAGCTGTGGCATTCCCATAACTAGTGACACAATGAGCAGCACAGTGACCTTTCCTTGCAAGGATTTAGAGGGATTGTTTTGAAAACTAAATTTTAGATGCTAAACTGATACCTAGGCATCTAAATATTAAATTATAATAGGGGATACAAATAGCAATAAGTAGAGCAGATTTTCCCCAGCTGACTGCTTACTGCCCCAGAGATCTGTGTATGAAAATACCGTATATTCATCATGGCAAGTATTTTAGCATGTGGCTACGTGCTTATCGGTGGTCTGTGGCTCCAGACTAAATGACAAACAGTTCTGAGGCATTCCCATTTCATTCACAAAGCATGAATCCAGGTCTTTAACATGAAGTTGCTTAAAACATACATTCAAGATAAATTAGAGTTTTGTGTTCATTTTATATTGTGTTATTCCCCCTGTGCTGGGGACTCTGGCACCTCCCCCCTTGCCCCTCAGTTTCTGAGGTGCAGTAACTGCCAGTATGCTCTTAGCTCAAGGAAAACGAGAGAAAAAAAACCCATTACTATAACCTCTGTGAAAAAATTCTGACACTGATTCACCAAAATCACATTTTAAATTGCACAGTCTGAAAGTCTTGTCATGCTTCAGTCAAGTGCCCCAAAACAGTTCTGGCGCTTACTCAGAACTGGATAAACCGCAATATTCAATAATGGCTGAGATTTAGGGAAAACATCTCCCCAGGGGGATATTGTACTCAACCCGTGGATGAAGAAGAGCTTACGGCTACAACAGGACTTGTGCTTGCAGTTGGGTCTCCAGTCTGACTGTGTGCCTCTGCAGGGCAGGGATGAGTCACTAAAGAATGGGCATTTCTGTACACGCAGATGATGTTCAGACAACTGCGTATGTTTAATCATTTCTTCACTGCTGGCTTAGGATGGGGCTTGAGAAACACAGTGATAAAAGCTCTTCCTTTGCAGATGTCCCACTGGCAAGTGCAGGAGAAATCTTAAATCTTTGATTTAATCTGATTTAATATGATTTTTCAAATTTCAGATTAAAGTTAAAACTAAGCATGAATTATGTGTTTTGATTATACATAGATTCCCTGGAATAAATATACATAAATTCACTGGAAATAAGTCTTAACAAATTAAACTGTTCATAGGAATGGACCAGTTTTGATGGATTCTTCAGCTCAAAAGAGAGGAAAAACATCTCTGAAACTGTCCAAATATTTTGGTGTTGATGTTTAGCATGTAGTACAAAATTCTGCACTTCAATTTCCAGGCTTCAACTGTGAAGATGGTTATAGAAATAAAAAATTAAATAGTAGGTGATACTGAAATAGAGTGCTTTCAATAATCTAAATTAATAACAGAGTTTGCTTAGTGTCACAAATAATTATATCCAGGTTTTGGTCATTTAGTCCCAAGGTTTGAAATTATATTAATGTAATGTATATTTCTATAAAATTATAAATACCTAAATATATATGTATTTGGGGGTGAGGGAGGTGTGTATTCATGTGTGTGTAAACATAAAAATATGTATATATACACCTAGAAGTGCTCTCTGAGCAGATGCAGTCTCCTGAAGAAACACCTGGATCCAAATCTGGATCCTGATGCCATGCTCGCATCTCACAGGGTGCAGCTGTGAAGACAAGGTGAAAACTGCCACTGCTGGTCTCCATAGAGATGCTCCCCTTCCAAGCAGAGAAAATGTGGGCTCCAGACTGGGCCTGGCAGACACCAGCTTCCAGATATTTAACTCTGAGCCCACGGTCACCGGAGTATGTTCAGGAAATAAAATGGTACAGAAACAATTCACTGGGGTTAAATAAAAATGCTTGCACTTAATGAGCCTCATCTTTTTCTGCAAATAGGAGAGGAGGAACACAAGCAGTGTGTTTATCATGCTGAAGGCATTGCACGCTTTGACAGGAATGGAAATGAGAGGAAGGGAGGAAAAAGGATGGAGGTAAGGGAACAATACTTGCAATAGGGAACAGCTTGCCAGCTTCCTCCAAGGGTAACAGAGGAAGAGAGAGATTTTCATTAATGGATAACTGGCATTCCTCTACTTTTCAATTTTAACAAACCTTCTAATGATAATTGCAGACTTTCTGTATTTATAAAGACCCAGTGTGTCTGTAGACAATAGCGTCATCTACCAAGTCCTTTCTTCTACTGCTATACAAATTCAGCCATTATCTTTCATGCCCTTCATTAAAATATGAAAGGAGATAAGCAATATATAGCGATGTCGTTTCCCAGTAGTAGGAGGGGAGGATCAGAATTAACTTGGGCTAAGGAGAGCCAAAAGAAAATCTGAAGAAAGCATTAGAAAGAAAGGTAGGCAGAGCTGTGCTTGCACAAATTCCTGCTGTCAGCACTGGCTAATGCTTACGGGAATGATCAAAGGTGAAAAAAATGAGAAAGGACTATAAACCCCAAGGTTAATGCTTCAAAGAAGGAGACACACTGCCTTCAGGGATCCCGTCTGCAATGGTCATGCTCAGCCAGGCAGGATTCACATATAATCCTTCTCCTTAGTCTTCTTCAACAAACACCTTGGCAAGATAAAAAGCTGGATATTTTAAACCTCTTGTGCTCAGCAGAATTAGTCAAGTGCTTCCTGCTTAGATTAGTGGAGTAACAAGGGGCACAAATTCCAGATTTCAGCCCAAAGGATCATAGCAGATGCCCATCACAGCACATATAGCTGATGCCTGGGCCAAACCATGCTCTGGAGAACTGGTTGTATTAAACTCTTTCAGGACTTCCATTATGAGAGTTTTTAAAAAAACCCCACATTTCCCCCCCCGCCATTCTTGTGCAATTTTCTTCAGTGGCTTGATATTGGTGAGTTAAAAAAAAGCTTAAGAAAATTGATTTTAAGGAATTTCTCCCAACAACTCGTATCCTCACGTGCTTTCAGATGCCACAGACTCAAAAAATTAGTAAGATTCATAGAGCAAAGACTCTTAGACCCACATTATCTGTCAGTCTTGTATCTCCACTGGCACACCTGAAAATTTTCCACAGATCCTGGATATACTTCCCAAAGCTCAGACTCCTGGCTGTCTCAGGGTTGTAAACCAGAGCAGTCATCATTAAAAGGCACTTTAATCTTGGCTGTAATTTTTATACTGCAAAAAGCATTTGGATGGTCAATTTGCATTAAAATATGTCATCCAAAATATGGCACTTACAGCCTTGGAGCTGTGTGGGAAATTCTCTGTGGCTGTTGAGCACTGGGAGAAACATATCTGGAGAGGTCATCTCTATACCCAGTTACCTTAAGGGCCCTCTGGGGTTTTTTTTGTTGGGTTTTTTTTGGTTTTTTTTTTTAATTTTTTACTGTCCTGTGACAAAGCCATAACCATGTCCTGGCTGCCCATCCCCAAATCTTCTCTTTTCTGTTTACCTAAAGTAGCCTGCCTGCCTTCCAAATCATAAATTATGGTTCTGGGGAAAAAGTACCCAAAAACATCATCACCATAGTATTTGAAATATCAAATGCTTTGCTTACTTTGCAAAATCTGTGAGAATAAAGGGAAAGAGCTTACCATCAACTTTCTATGTGCTTACAGGCTATCTGTAGTATTTTTCATAAGCAAGGAAAGCTCAGAGGCACTTTCTCTGTAAAGTAATAATATGGATAATTTCACACAGATGATGTCCTATAGCGTTGAAATGGCTTTTCTAGCCCAGACATGTAAATATTTTCATGTTCCCTAAGTGATCCTACACATATGTGACTGTTTCCTTTGGAGTGCTGAATATTTATTGCTTATACCTTGAGAAGAGTATGCAGTGACTAATAAGAACGCCTTTGTGGGGGGGAATGGGAATCAGAGGGAAAACTGACCTGTTCTGCTGAAGAGCCTCTAGATTCTGACAGTATCACATCCACTGCAGCAGAGATGAGGCAGAGCCTCACATCCAGGTGCCGAGCTGTAGAGTTTGTTTTGCAGTCAGTCATCATGATGTCATTCATCACCTGCCCTTCAACAAGGTTATCTATTGATAGTGCTTTTATTGATATCCCTAATGGTCACAGGAGAGGATGTTTGGTGGTAATTCTTCAAGAATTGGTTAAAAATAGCAATGTAGTTACAGAGCTAGGCAGGAAGGGATCTTATGGAGATTTGCTAATCCACATCTGCAGTTTCATTTCTCAGCCTTTGATGCCTGGAGTGTTATTCCTTTATCATGAGTTTATAAACAACAGCATAGTGACAGATTTGATGTTCAAGTTAAGGAAGTTATGGAACAAGAGGGAAACTAGACTGCAGAAATGAATGTGTATTTTCTACTTTTTGCAAATCATAAGAACTTCCAGAATTAATTTTCTGTTTAATTTTGCCTTTCTCAGAAGTTCTTCCAAGCTTGATGGCATTTCCATTTTTATTTAGCACTTGTCCACTTCATCATTCTTCAGTTTGCATTTTAATAACACTATCAGAGGAGGCTCTTTAAACTGAAAACTAACTCATGTTCTTTCTTCATTAAGACAAAAGCATTAAAGGAACCCGAGCACAGAAAGTGAATGTGTTATTAAGGGATGACATTTCTTAGCAGTGAATAGTCATCTTTCTGGCTGTGGTTTATTCTTGTCAGAGGACAGCTGTAGTTGCCAGTTCACTAAAGCAGTAATCCAAAATTTTGTGACCTCATGGATCACTCAGCAAACGTATATTGGTGTTCATTGTTTTGTCCATAGGAGAAAGGGGTGCCTTCATTTGCTCCTTGGCTTCCTGTGGTGAGAGCACTAGGGGAAGGTGAACACCAGCTGCAAAAGCAGGTGCACCTGTTTGAAATCTGTTCATATTACAGCTGTTGGTTGGTGACTTGAATTTATATATGTGAAAAATTGTGTTTCCTGTAGTAGTTTCGTGCAGTGATGTGCTGAGGTACCCTGAGCTGAGAGCAAAGACCTGGATAACAGAGTGAATGTAAATGCTTATGTCATCTGAAAAGAGCAGAATGTTTTTTCAAGAGCATGAGTGTGTGACAGTGCAACACTGTTCCTAAGTATGCTAGGGATGAAGTGGAGACAACAGCAGTTATTTCCCTCTGTATTGCTGGTCTGAATCTGAAAAACCTCGGGCAAAAGATTTCAGCCTTTTTTTTCTGTTTCCACCACAGGTGCCCGTGGGCATCAGGCAAAATGCTGTGGCTCTAAGCAAGCCCTACCAGCTCTCCAGCAGCACCACATGTCTCCACCAGTGGGGCTGGGAGGCTCAAGCCCAGGACACCTCCCACATCATCCCCTGCTTGGCTGCCTCAGCCCTACCGAAAAATAACATTTCGGCTGAGAAAAGCAGCAATAAGCAACATTTTCTCTACCCACTGCAGGATGAAAAACACCCTTCCATCCTCCCTATCTCCTGCATCATTATTTTTTAATTGCTGAGTGATTTCTTTTTCTTCCTGTATATTTTCCTTCCTTTGCTCCTTTGTGCCAGGCGCCGGGCTGTTGGATTGCAATGTTACACAACCACCGCCAGCCGTCTGCCTCGGGGCGCCTCACCGTAACCCAGATGTGTCAC
This sequence comes from Neodrepanis coruscans, assembly GCA_013400695.1. Lineage (NCBI taxonomy): Eukaryota > Metazoa > Chordata > Aves > Passeriformes > Philepittidae > Neodrepanis > Neodrepanis coruscans. The sequence continues at coordinate 29,719 of VYZS01102713.1, forward strand.
ATGAAAGAAGAAGTTGGGCTTATGGCACTCGGAAATGCTTTTGCATACTTCTTAAAAAACAGTCTTCCCAGCTTCATCCTAATAGTAGAGCTCAGAGTAATCCCTGCACAGGGCTCTGAGCTGCTGAATGAAAAGGATTCTTATGGCTGTTTTAAGTTGCTTTTCTAATAAGATTTGGGTAATTGGGGAGTAAGTTGAAAACTACAGGAATTGTAAGACTGAGACATCATTGCACCCCGCCCTAAACCTCAGTGCCAGTCACCAAGACTTGACCAGTTATGAATTGTCCACTTATGGATTAAAAAACATTTCGGTCCAGGTCTCTATCAAAATATTTGGAGGTTTGATCCATCTTTTCTCATACAAGAGAGAGCTCTAATTATGCCACTGAAAATGGCAACCCATTCCTGTGTCCAAAAGGAACTAGAACTAATATTGAGAAAATACCAGTTGTTCTGACATGTGTATCCCAAGGCACTTGGCAATTCAGACATTAGATACATAGTACAATGAATAATCTACAAAGAAGTAACCCCTGAAGTTAATGCAAGAACAAAAGAAATGTCAGAATACATTGTTACATGAGCCAGTAAAATGAAAAATTTGGCCTAAATCAATGAGTCCCACTGATCAATTGTATCCCACTGATACAATGAATAGGCTTTGAATCAGACCATAAATGAACCTCTGTGGTAATCCTGATGGATGTCAGAGATGTGTTTGCTAATGAGAACATTAGAAGAAGTAAACCCAGCTTCAAAATACCTTCCCATGATTAACTCTTCCATGTCACTGTACAATGCAAACAAGTATTTTTGTTGTTTAGTTACTATTTGACATAGTTAAAGTTTCAAATTACTTTTAAGGAAATTATGCCATCAGAAGATGCAGCTCTGCATCGCACTGTAAGCTATTTCTCATCCTAAATAATAACTTCTGATCCTGTTAGCCTGTGAGTATAACAGTCAGACCATACTCTTAGGGCAGATCTCCTTAAAAAGTGACTAAAACTCAAACAAGGTCCATCTTTATTACATGGTAAGGGAATCTCTGCATGCATAACAAAAATTCCTGGTTTAAATGACCATGCATGGTACTACAATTTGGGTCATATTCAGATCTGTTCACTGGTGACATTTGCAGTGCAGATAAGAATGACTGGCAATTATTTCTTTCATGTAATTGGATTATCAGCAAATACATTCTTTCAGCTTCTTATTTTCTGATATCTTAATCAGTGGTGTCACTGTGAATTTGCATGCACAGAAACACTTTCAATTCCATTCAGTTTCTTCAAGAGAAAAAAATTCCTTGAGCCTCTCAGGCTGCCAGTAAGCAGGAGATCTCTAGTCATGGCCTCTTATTTGTTCCCCTGCAAAATTTAATTCCCAGTCTTATTGCTACATCAGTTTCCTAAGGATCGAGGCAAGGAGACTACAGTTGACAGGCAGAGAGAAAAGCTCTGAAGCCACCAGGCACAACGGTGATGCACAGATTGTGCCTGTGGTCTGACATCCATCTTTCAGTCCATTATGAAATTCTTCTGCTTCACTTTGCTCTCAGGATCAGGGGACATAGAACACATGACAAAAATGGATGAGAACTTGATTTCCATAAGGGTATGGGATACCAGGGCAACCCTACAGGCTTGTGATTTTAAAAAGTACTTTAGACAGAAGAGATAACCTTCCTTCAATCATTTCAGCCTCTGATTTGGTGCTTGGCTGCTCCAACAAGAGAAAGGAAAAATAACTAATGTGTGAAATATGCCTCTCAGTAACATTTATGTTCCTAGAAAAATTTGTGAGTAAATTGGCTGGAATCACCTTAAATTCTGTTGTCCTGGCACACATTATGACATGTCATGACTGACTCGATGCATAGGTACAAAAGCCTCTTCAGAGCTTTGCCATCAATTTCAGGATGAGAAAGATAAAAACCAGAGTAGGATGTGTCCCACTCTCTCCCCACGGCCCTGACAAATGCACTTTTCTCCCCCAGCCAGTATGGAGAGGTGCTACACAAAGAGTATGACTTTTTACAAGGAGCTTAGTCCTTTATTCAGCTACTGGCAAGAGATGCTTTGTTCTGCCTGGGTATTTCAGTGGCATGTGGTGGTGGACAATCAGCTCCTGGCTCTGACACAAGGTCAGGTCAGCCAGGCTCTGCAGGGTAGAGTACAGCAGCCTCCCCTACACACAGGATTTATTGCAGGTAATTTACTTCCCATTTTCAGAGGGCTGAGGGTGTCTCTGTGAATATTGATGTGGACCCAGCCAATCTGCCTCTGGCAGCAGCAGTCTGGCACTGGTGGTGCCAGTGGGACCAAAACTGCGAAAGATAATGCACTGGGATAGCAAGATGCCTGTCAGCACTGCCACAGCAAGGGGTTCTCCAGCCACTGTACCACATCTAGGACTCAGTCCAAGAACTTCAGAAATCAGAAAAGCAGCCAGATGTGATTGTGAAACATTATCTGACACTCACTGGCAATAATTCAGTGGTGTCTGCTTCACTCTGCACCATCAACTCTCAAGGCTTGTCTTTCTCCTTGAAAAGCTAGAAAAATACATTTCATCATGTCCCTGGGGAGTTCAGAGAAAGCTGGTGTATTAATTAGACTTCCCTGCAGTTTAACCAATCACTTCTCCAGGCTTAGGATGGAAAAAGTCAATTAATCTCTTGTCCCTTGTTTTGATTTGTTTTCCATCCAAAGATAACTATTTGAGTATGCCTTGTTAGCAGGAGAATAATCTTGCACTCCACTACCATCTTAACATTATCCACAGGTAATATATCTACAGTGTACCACCAGTGACTGCAGAGTTCATATGACAAAACCAATCATCTGATTAGGCCAGCTGAGGAAGGACTGGGATTAAATATCAACTTTAATTCTGGTCTTATAAACAATGAAACTATGTGAGTGAAAAGAGAAGACAGTTCCATTTGACTTTAAACCTGAGGCAATTCATGACTCAGTGAAGTCTCATTGACTTTACTTATTGGTGTTTAAATCAGAGTAGTGTTAAACAAAAACCTTTGTCCAGCAAAAAATGAGCAAAGAGCCCAAGCATACAGTGAGATACTGGACAAGACATCTATTTCATCAGCATTCCTGTAGCTTCAGCCCTGTGGGAAGCTCTTTATGTCTGTGTGGATTTCATGGAGATTTTTTGCCTTCTTCATTCCCATTTTTTTCTGAGGACCTGCAGTTTAACAATCTTCTCCCCGTTGGCCATAAGGACTGCTGGCACTGTAGTGCTCTGGGAAGAACTCATGACTATGCCAGAGTTTTACATGTCTCCTTAATTTATGGAGCAGAGGGGGGCTCAGCTGGCCCCACACCAGCACTGCTGTACTCTGGGGCTGTGATGGATATGCAGCCACATCCAAAGTTCAGTAGCCAGTTTATTTGTGCTGCCATGTAATGTGTTGCCTTGACACCACCACAATATGCTTGTAATTGCTTCTATGGAAAAAGCAGAGTGACTGATAATTCAAAGGAGGAATTATTTCAGGTTTGGCACCTTCAGTCCATGCAATTTCCAGGTGCTTGGCAGATTAATATTTTGCATTTTAAACTTTACATCCATCTACAGATACCATTGTTTCTAAAGGAAAATGCTTCAAAAGAACTTGCAGACCTAAGCTGGGTGAAAGACTTTAAAGAATGTAAAGCCCTTAAAGAACAAACAGTTCATTATGTAGGTTTTAAACTGTTCATTTATTTGTAACCAGGCCCTTAAACAAAAATCTGTCCAAGTACATCCAAATATATCACTGTCTGAGTAGCCCTTATGGGGGAGGAATTTTGTTTCCCTTTCAATATTGCATCAGGAAAACAATCTTGAGCAACCCATAAATGCAACAAGATTCCTAAGTACTCTCAACAGATTGAAATTCGGAAATGAAAACTGATGCAAAAAAATGAAAAATATATGTATTGCAATGCATAATTCACATTTTGTTTTACTTTTTGAGGCATTGTTTTGTCTGGGATAAACAGCATATTTCAGCTATTTATTTACAATGTAAACATTTACAAACTGGAAGTGTATGAATCAGGCTGTTGTTATTGCCTTGTCTTTAACATCTGATTACTTTTGTTCTAGATATGAAGCAAAGCTAAGGTCTATACCAGCCTGCCTGTTCACCTCCCTTATCTCAGCCTTTTCTTTAACAGGAAAAGGTTCAACTCACTCTACAGCTCTGGAAGCTCTGAAAAATTGCTGTGATGTATTTCCCTGGGTCCCACATGCCTTTGTCTCCACCAGCTTAGTGAGTTTAGGGCCACATCCAGAGATGTGCAGGGATTATTTTCTAGAACATTTACTCAGTTTAATACAAATTTGTGCTAAACACATGAAAAACAGGTCAGAAACTGCTTACTGCCATGAATTTCTGAAAAAGCATCTGGTATGGCAAAATGTCAGAACTTGGAAGCAGGTAACAGATGCTGAGCTGAGAATGGTTAATAAACATGGAAATTCTGACACACCATGCAGGATTTGGGACAGACCTGCAGCTGAGGTAGCTCAGGCAGTTGTCTCAGTGGCCATGCACTCCCCAAGGAGCTCAACAGCAGAAGCCCACAGCTCTAGAGACAGCACAGATTCGGCTCTAATAGTTTATAATTTACAATTTTGTTAGCACAAGAAGCTATTAGGTGTGCATTAGGTTACCCAATTTCTTTGCAATGCTGTCATCTATTAAGCACTTCTCTGGATTAATATTTATCATTATTGCTATGTTTATTATCATTCTAATGGTTATTGATATTGTTATGCTTACTTTGTGTACGATGAACTTCAGTATATTAGCTTCTGGGGTAGGACTAGGCAAGGTCTAGAAACAAACAACTGTGAGCTGCAGGGTTTTCAAATGCTGCTCACCCTGCGCTTTGCCTTTGAGAGTCTTGATGTGGAGATGAGAAAGGTCTGCCCTGAGATCAGCTTGTGGCAGCCTCAGACAGAGGCTTGAGAAGGTACCAGAAGGGATGATTCAATCTTCCCAAGGTGTAGAGGGCAAAGCATCCCTCTTTGCATAGATGCTGAGCACCAGGGTGACTAAAGGCAATCTGAGACCCCATCCCTGAGATTGGGTTCCTTTGAAAGACTTCACCAGTGTTTAGCCAGTTCAGCAGCTGAAATCAGCACAGACATGCCCATCCACGCCTGGTGTTTGACAGCTATTCCCACCTGCCCTTTGACAACTGAACTGCAATGTATTGCACCCAGATTGCTGATCAATTAGCTTCCCATAATTGATTCTTGGCTCTTCCCCTTAGTGCTGTTTCAGCCAAACCTGCCACAAAGCCGAGGCTGCTGAACTAAATGAAGCCTGGCTGCTGACAAGGCGCTGTGCAGCTGCTTGGCCACCACAGCTGGGAACAGACCCTGCTGAATGAGACCTCTACATCTTTTTACTTTCACTTACTCAGCAAGAGGAATGGCTATCAGCCTCGGCTTGCCTGTGCATTCCTCTGTGTCTGCAGCCACTGCTCAGAGCAATCTCTCAGCATCCCAGCTGACAGTGGCTTCCAGCTCCAGCAGGTTCAGGGCCTGAAACAGAACCAGGGACCAGGAACCAACTTACGGTGGGGGTGAGCAGTCCACTCCAGGCCTGGACACAGCTCATGGGGCGCCCAGAAAAGGTGATGGAGATCAGGTTTAGGAAACAGATTAAAGTGTTCAGCATGTTCATTTATGTCTTAGGCTACAAGGTCCCTCACTTGCATGTGGTTTTTTTTCTGTATCTGGAGTTCGTTTCAATTATGGGATCTCATTCTGAGTTTGACATTTGCCTGGTTTTCCCCATAAAAAAGATACATCACTTAGGAATCCTCCACTGCAGATCCCAGGTTAATTGCAATGGTTATTGATATGACCTAACTAACAGCAAATTAAGCTGTGAGCCCATCAGGCCTCTGTCTCCCTTAAGCCCCTTTTTTATTAGTTCTGCCCGAGGCTTACCTCGACTGGTATGGGACTTTTTTTTTTGTAATGCAAAAAATTTCAACAATATGGAAACTGCAGGAAAAAAAAGGAAGGAAGCCAATTCATCAAGGAGATAGTAAGTCCATAACAGCAACTTTCTGCCTTAACTGTTCCTTGTTGGAGAAGGCTTGTATCTTTTAATATATCCTGATGTCTAGTATCAAGGAAACACCCTAAAGAATATTATTTATTACCACATATGTCTGTATCTTACAAAAACTTAGAACTACCTCTATTCTTAGTTGTCATACAGGAAAATTTGACAGGAAGATATTTTGATGAATGCTGACTCCTCATTACATCTCATCAATACCAATGAAATCCCTGCTTGAAAGAAGAGAGGATGAAATAACTCTTTGGTCTTAAATTACAAAAAGTGCGTTTGATTTTCTGGTGTTCACTGCCATAAATCATCTTGACAGTGTCACTCAAACTCATTTAAAGATAGGTCAAGCAAGACATATTAACCAGCAAATTAAATTTCCTTATGAGGCGATTGACAGAACTGAGCTCTGCCATTTGTCCTCCTTTTCCCCTCTTCCTTACCAGATGGCCAGAGCTTGTTTCTATGCTCTTTGCTGGATTCTTTAGATGGCCATGGTCTATCACACAGGGGAAACAATCACTGGACACTTTGGTGGGCTTTCCTTTTTATTTTTTCCTTCAACAATGCATAAGGAAAAAAAAATGCTTGCAAAACTTCGGGTCAGACCATGAGTTGTGAGTCCTCAACTTCCTGGCACAGTCCAAATGATCTATTTTCCTTGACTTTATGACTAAAGCAAGAAAAGTCCTCCAGCATTCAAATACTGATCTATGTCATTCCCAGTATGAAAAATCTCTTCAGAGAGTTTATGGATTTCCATGAGCTGTGAGTTTCACATTCTCCTATATATTTTACAAAAGCTGCAATAAAAAAAATTTGGAAGAACAAATGTCCAAACCATATAATTATAAGACAAAGTGACCTGGGTGTCCCGGACTGCATCCCTAACCCCAACTGCATGCTCTGAGAGTGGCATGGGAGAAGATGATGACACAGGTCTTCACAACAGGGTATTTCTTGAACAGTTTTCTGGCAGCAAAATAAGGACAGGGCTGATGAGCACGTGGTTGGGCTCTGGCAGCATTCTTGCATCTTCTGAAGAGGCAAATGCCTTATCCACACTCCTACTTCTGGCTGCTTTCAGCCCATTGCACATGGTAGCCAGGTTGGTTATCCATGGCTTATGCTCACGCATGTGTGCCATATGTACATACTTGTATCTTCTCCATCATCAATATATGGAAGAATAAATAGATCTGTCAGTTAATTTCACAGTGAAAAACATTTTGTTCTAGCACCTTTCCTTCCTTAAGGCAATTAGAATAGATATATTATTTTTATTCAGTGCTTGAGGTTACAAGACAAATTAAAAGACCAGCACGTTCCAAACGAGATTACAATATATGAATTGGGTTTATTCAACTTGATTTATATGACTGAGATATTAAATTGAATTGATTATTCACATATTTCATAGGGCAGTGAATTATTCACAGGAAAGTTTGAATTGCAGTTGATTTAGCCTTTTGCAAACCCCAGTGAAAATGTTGTTTTCATGGACCATGACTCAGGGTCTGGAGAGCTGCCCAGACATCCAGCTTTGGGTCTTCTGGACTGGGTATCTGCAACATTCAACATTTGAGCGTCCAGGGCCCATGCAGGTACAAGCACCTGATGCAAAGCTGAGGTGGAGTATTTCCAGAGGGAATTAGCCTGTGTCACAGAGATAGGCAGATACTATGTCTGGTTATATTTTGGCTGAATAAAATCTCCCAAATAATATCTTGTGTACCTCCATGTTCTCAGTGCTTTCAGAAGCAATGAGAACCGGAGTTAAAAGTAGCAGACGCTCAGCTCTGTAGAAAATTGAAGAGATGTTATCCTCCACCCAGACAGTCCGGTACAAAACAACTCCTTGCTGTAACAGAGACAGATTTCAGCCTTTTTAGAGAAGGCCAAACCCCTCCTGCTCTATGCTTGCTACATCCCACTCCAGCTTTGCTCTGCACCGTCGGCGTTGCTAGACCCTCCGGTTCTGTTGTGTACATAGAAAAGCAAAAAATAAAGCAGTCAGTTCTTGCTGCTCCAATTTTAGCAGTATTTTCACAGTTACTATTGTGCCAGAGCTCCACATGACACAAAGAAATCTAGTAGGTCAGCAGCTTGAAAATAAAGTCTAATTTTATATTTAGGCAAGTTATATAAGCATTTGCTAATTAAGAAAAGTGTTTGCCTATCTTTCTCCCAGAAGAGAAAAACACACACAGTACTTGAAAGGTCCCTTAAAGTTAAAACTAGAATTGCTCAGAATTGCCCTTTCTATAGAAGATTTCTAAGAAATTTTCACAGGCCGCATCAATATTTAAAAATAAAATCAAGTGTTATGTTTGAAAACATAGTGAGAAGTGTGTTGGGTTTTAAGTAGCACAAGATGATAATGTTAGCACCTCCGCTAACAAAATCTCTGAAGCACTTGAAAAGACCCAATTAAATTAACAGGGACTTTTTGTTTTCTGCATTTCATGCTGTAAAAGCAATTTGACTGTCCTTGGCTGGAGATTTCAATGGAGCTGAACCAGTAACCAATTTGCCAGCTAAAAAGGGGCAGTAAACACTTGAAAAGGCCTTTGGTTTTAACTCTACATGAATAATTAGGGGAATTACTTTTGGAAAATATGCTAAATTCTGTGATGCATCTTCAGTCATTGGGGAAAAATACTGCTCATAATAGCAAGTTATCTGTTCGTGGCTGGGGGGGTGGAGTGCCAGACTTCATATTACTCAGCATGGCAGGATTGGAAAGGTGCAAGTCAGAAATCTCCTTTTTCTGTGTGAAAGATCAACCCAGGCAGAGTGAGGGGGATGATTGTAGGGTGGCCAAGCAGAGTAAGCAGGGGGCTGCATTTTTTTACACAGTGGTGGTGCAGATGCCATGGCAAACAGAAGTTGCCATTGCATTTAATAGCAAAGGTGGATTTATAGATTATAAAGAACCAACTGCTAGTTTTTGAATGATTAATCAATCAATTTTACGTCAGAGTTTAACAACTCAAAACCTTTTTTTTTAAATCATAGTTAATAGTTACCTATATTGCAGCCTATTGATGGGCTTTATAACCATCAATACCACAGTCGCTGCCTGGCTGTGCTTTCAGCTACAGGATTTAGCTTTGAGCTACAGGGTGAATAACATGCCCAGTGAGCCAGCTTTCATCTGATATTAGTGTCTTCCTTAACTGGAGACCTTCATTAGCTGTCTGCTCATTACAAAATATTGGCAGAATTGCCAGAAGTTTCCTTCTGCAATGGTCCTGTGAAACAGGACAGGTTGTCTTTCTAGTTCAGTATTTTTGTTGCTTGCAGGCTTGGCTGAGCAAAAACGTTGCTCTCTTCCTCCCTTTGTACCACTACCATTATTAGGGACTTTCAAACACTTGCACCACTCCTGAGAAATCTGGCTGCCTTCATTTGTCTTATGGATTTCCTCAAGGTTTCTGGGTTCATTTAATTAATCATCTTTTTTTCAGTTTGTTCTGCTTGATAATTAAATCCATTTATTCTAACCAGACTTCTTCAAATATGGAGAATTCAGATGAATGAAGGAGAGCTCTGAGTAGTGAGGAAAGGAAGCTGCTGAGTGCTTTGGCCATGTTGCCAACAATGAAAAATATTTTTGATTGACTTGCTGGTACCCTTTAGGAGTCATCAACTAAGGAAGAACTGTTAAAACAAAGAACAAAATTCTTCCCAGACCTTCATTTTGACTAATTCAAATCTTTTGTTTATGTGACTACACTAGAAGTAACTGACATTATTCTTATACCTTCACCTTCTTCAGAAAGAAAAACTGCCTTTTACAGAACAGCCTGAATTTTCTCATCTCTCCAGTCTGCTTGGCCTTTTCTTCTCCAAGAGATCCTCAGTCTGTGGAGCTGATTTCCCCTCCCAGATCTTAGTTGTTGTGAACTTACCTGCCTCCATCTGCAAATGAAATTTTCACAACAAATTGCTCGCAATAAACAAATCTCAGTATCTGAAAGGATATTACTGGTAACTCTCTCCTGCTGCTCTGAGTCCATCTTTCATTAATGCAAACCTTTTCTATATTTTGCTGGCTGAAGGTTTAAAATGAATCTGAGTTATAGCTAATCTTCTCCTGAGGTCTCCAGACCTACTGCAGCACTCCTCATTGGAATGCACCCTGCGTCCATCACTTAATTTCCTAACCAGATGAAGCACGATGGTTTCTGGCCTGCCTGGCTCTGGAGCATTCATTGTGATAGCAGCCGGGTATTAAAAAAAGAAAAATACCTTTGAGATCCTTGTCACTCTAATGCATTCCTACTAGAACTAATAAAACACACATAGTTTAATAGATGAAGACTTACTCATTCTCTGAAAAATATCTTGGTGGCAATGATGATAAAACTATTCACATTCTCTCATTTTGTTCTTAGCATTATTTGTGTGGCTGTGAATCACCTCCAGCGCCAAACAGGGGGCAGGGGAAAGCTGGTATGACTCCTGCAGGCAAAGACTTCAGCTGAATTTGTAAAGGTTCTCTGTGGTTTGTGGTTTTCTGGGAAGTATTTGTACTGCTGTAATTTTTATCAATGCCAAATACATGGAAAACATGAGCAATAACAGACATCACATCAGGTCTGCAAAAATGAACTTCAATCCTTGGTTCCCACAGATGACAAAGAGAATTTACAAAGAAGACCACTGATTTTTAGTGAGCAATTCTGTTGTTTGGAAAGTGGAGAATTAATAATACTCAGAGAAACTGCACAGATTTAAACCCATGGTGATATAAATCAATAGACAGGGCTGCAGGTCCTGAAGATGCCCTGTCTCTTCTGCCTGCAGAAGATGAGAGAGGGAGACCTGAAGGGAGGAAGCACGTCAGACAGTTTCAAGCCAGCAGCCACAGGTAAATCTAGCAGGGTTTGTGAATCAGAGCAGGTTCACTACCTAAACCCAACAGAAATACCACCAACAGCTGGGATGTGGCAAGGGAGTCTACATTTCTTTTCCCCTGCCATGGGCAGCCTGGCAGAGTAGTTCCATAATTAGGACTGAAGATGTGACACTAGCCCATGATGGGGAAATGAAGCAGGCTAGGAAGCAACCTGAATATTCTCTTCTGCAAATCAGAATTCTTTTAAAGTTTTTTATTTGTCTCTTAATGTTTCACCTCCTTTCTCCCTTCCCTTCTTACTTTTTCCATTCTTAGAATTGTTGATTAAATAGATATAAAATCCTGATCTTCATAAAAGATTTAATACCTGTTCATACAAACTGTAACATTCTTTTCAACTCTGAAGATGGAAAGTTCATATTCCATGCTTTGTAGGGCTTTATAATGCCAGGCTGGCTTGATGAATCTCTGCGCCATGGAGTAAAACTGGAATCAAACCAGAGTGCACTCAGGAAATTACACCCTGTGAAAAGACCGCTGTTTGGCAGGAGTTAAGTAAATTACTACCATAATTTGTGTTTTTTCTGTGAAGCAGGTCAGCTACCAGGATCCCCATGCACACACACAACAGCAGCACGGCGCCAGCCCAGTGACACAGCAGGGATGTGTTTGTGCTGGGTGTTAATTAGGGAGCAGGGTCCAGTGCTTCCTGATGAGCTCCAGCAGGGGTGGGGACACAGGACACACCATATTTGATGCCTCTGTGTTGGGTGCTAACTACAGAGGTGGTGTGGGTGAAGGAACAAGCACTTTACTCTGACCCAGCTGTGCACAGAGAGGTTTGGCTTCACGAGATGTTGGGGGAAGGTGGTCTGCCTTCCCAGTTGGGCTCAGCCCATCTCCCAGTGCTCCATGCACCTTGTGGATGGTCTATCACCCACTCAAGCTTGACCCTTCAGACTTTAGGAGCGTGATCTTCTGGTCATTGCTTGCAGCAAGATGCAGAGCATGTTCAGACACCATGAGGGTGGCTGTCCTGTGTTGGGCATTGGTTATCTGCCCAGTGGCAGCATGTGGGAGGAAGGAAAGGACAGAGAAGATGACAACTGCAGCACCTTTGTCATATTCCAGTTTGTGATAGAAGATGGTGGCAGCATTTCTGGATGATTAACATGGCTTCTTGCACATTCCTGATGAGCAGAAAACCCAAGTCTATCGTGCAAGAACTAGTTTGAACTCACAAAGTCAAATTGTTTGATGTTTCTGTTTGCAAAGGCAGAGTGCTGAGTATTTTATTTCAATAAGGAAGCTAAGTTTACATTCAGGTATTTCAGTGATAAAAATATTTTATTATACAATATGATTAAATTTTGATTTATGAAGCTCTTGCTCATAGCTTCTTTTACCTCTTTCGTAATTCAAGCTCTCATCTCATATTCCTTCGGGAAATGTTTTATAGGTTTTTTTAAAACACGGAAAACTCTTTAAAAAGCATTCTGCCTCCACTTCTTTGACTCTTACCTGTAACTGATATAAATAGAGGTATAATTAGACATTAAAAAGTCAACACATTAAGTTTCTTAATTAATTATGATTTGCCTATTGAGTTAATGTCCTCGTAAATTATTCTGTAGGAGATGTGATTGCCTTTTCCAGACATAATTGCATTGTCTATCCTAGAGAGACTTTCCATAGAGTTCTGTAAAGCTGAAGGTACTTGTTAATTGCAACAATAACCCATGCAGAAAGCAGGTATTTGCATTGTCCTTTCTTTCTCACACCATCCTGATCTGCAGGCAATTTACAAAATCCCACAAATTGTGGGATGCACCTTGGGCATATTTTTTTTCCTAAAAAACTCCTAACTCTGAATGTCTTAAAATCAGGTGTGTAGGCTTATGTATCATATTCCATAAAAAATACCTTTATTGCTCATATTTTTAGGTGCAGTATCTCATCTCTGATGTTTTCATAACCCAGGGCATAGGTTAGATAAGTTATATCACAGCAGCACTACTGAATTTTAAGCTATTTCCCAGTGCCACAGGAAACAAACAGGTCTGATCATCCTCTTTCAGAGGACAGCAATATTCCCTGGGAGCATAAACACAGCATGCGTCAATGAAAACTACTAATTAACGGGGCACATATTGCTGCTACCTGATATTGCACAGAGATTTTCAATGAGTGATTAACTTTAAATAGCTTGGTAATCAAGACAAAATTATAGGGGAGTGGGTCTGTGATGTTGGATCAGGTAGCCTTCCTTTTGAGGGCACTGGAGATGTGTGCTCCAATGGCTTTCTCTTGTAGCTGACCATGCTGTGCTCACAGAAGGGTGTGTGAAGGACCAGCATAAGGAGACAGCCCTCAGGTATGTGTGGGGGAACCTCATTTGGTGTTCTCTATCTCCTTGTGCCAGACTGCAGAAGCTGCATCTCTATAATGGCTCATAGGAAAGGAGGATCCTTTACGAAGCTTCCATGGTACTCATCCTTTCAACTCTTGACAGGTAGATTTAATTTGTTCTGAAGACCAGCAAGTGTCATGTATGTGCCCCAGCAGGGTCTGTGACTATGCATGGCCTGACGGCAGGGCTCCTGGCACTGCTCAGTGGGAGGCTCTTCTCCAGCCCAGTTGCTATTTCCATGTGGGAATTCACATAGAGTTGGGTTGTTCCTGCTACTTAACAGAGAGTTCATTGACTTTAATCCAGCTACTTGGAAGTCATTCTTTGGTGGGTCTTTGAATAGCTAACAGGGAAAGAAAATTCCTGTGCCTTGCTGAACTGGGTGGTGCAGGCAAAATCAGGCGACTACCATAATCAAGGCTCCATCTCCCAGACAGAGTAAGGGTACCCCATGGCATTGATCTGGGGGAGTGGAAGGGCTATAGTAATATCTGTTACCATTTGAGGTGCACTCTGTGTTCTCTACTATGCTTTTTGTTTCTCTTCAGAATACGTAATTTAGAGATCAGAAACTTCAGAAAATTTCTCATTGAAATTCTCTTTATTTTACCTTTTCTCCTCCTTATTTCCCAGATTGTGTAGGTTTGCCAAACCTGTTGCTTCTTCCAGCTAATCCTTTCTGCCTCCACAGTGCTATCTTAGCAGGAAAATCCTCCTCCTCACACCCTCCTCCTCCTTCCTTGCAGTGTTGAGAAACCACAGTCGTGGGCAGGACTCTTTGTGCTGAGGTTCGTGGGCACTTTCTGTGGTCTGAGATATTTCTGAAACTGATTAACTTATCTGCTCTCTTTAACAAGATTTTAGGTGTCTGCTTAAAGGAAACAAACAGAAAAAGCTTTGAACATTTAGAGAGAGGTCAAATTGGGGTTCTAGCCCAAGGTAATTCCCCTATTGCAATTCAGAATCTCCCCACCATGGATCAGCTCTTCTTTGGCACCTGCCTTTTCTCAAATTGCTGTGCAAGACATGCAAATGTTATTTTCCTTTCTGCTGTCAGCTCTTTTCTCCACATCATTTACTACTTCAAATAACGCTTTTTAAAAGGAACTCTCATGTCTGCTTTCAGATGAAAAATTACAATCCCTGGGTAACCTGTTCTAGCACATTGATGGGGAAGCTGTAATTTCAGGATGGCATCTTTCCCTCTACAGTCATGAGATTTATTGCAGATGAATGGAACAACTGGGAAGTAATTTCTTAGTCACAAGTTTCAGTAGATATGCAAGGAAATGCCCTAATAGTCCATTGAGGAGCTCCATTACACATAATTTGTGCAAGTGCTCTCATAGTAGTGTATCTGCCTTCATCCTAGCATGAAAAGATAGCTTCACAAGTGTATTTTTCCAGGAAATCTCCAAGGGTTATGTTATTTTATTTGATTTTGTAAGATCTCATATTTCATTTCTTTAAGTTAGGCTACTGTGTTCAACCCCCCCTTTTTTTTTTGGCTGTCCATATTTACAGGCCTTTAGATATGACTGTAGACACCCCCATGCAAAGCAAGGAATGCCATTCCTGCTTTCTTCCTGCAGTAGGTCATTCAGGGGAAAACAGAGAACTGCAAATAAAGCCTAAAGATGTAATGATGCCAGAAGACATAGAAAACTGTTGAGAGCCTGTGGGCGCCCGTGAGGGCTGTTGTGCAGCACAACCAATCAGCAGCACATGCAGTGGCAGCTTTCAATTCAACCTTTTCTTAACTTTTCACCTGAGTCTAAGTCCTTTCAAATATGCCAAAAGAAGCTTTTGACAAAGAAATTGTGCCCAAAGAGTATGCAGGTTATTTTGCTGTTTAAAAATATATATTGTCTCTTAAGAGACCATGATCAGCCTGTTGATTTTTTGAAGAGCTGATTGTCATAGAGATAAAGCTCCATGGCACACAAGATGCAATAGAGGTGCTGGCAGCCTGTGAACATGGTGCCATTTATGCCAGAGTTACAATAAACACTCCGAAAAACACTTCCAGTTATTTTAATTTACTTTTTCTCTGCATCCCTGAACTCTGATCACTTGCAAATTGAAGTGCTCTTAAAAACTTTAAGTACTCCATTAATTTTAAATTGCTCTAAACTCTGCAAGCCCAGAAACCCAAAGCACTCTTGAAAATCTGAAGTGCTACAATTACTTTGAATCAGTCAAAAAATGTGGGTTCAAAATCCATTTTATGTGTTTATTTTTTTCACATTCGTATTTTTCTTTACAGTGCAACAAACAGAGACATAATATCTTCAGCCTACTAGGAAAAAAACACAGCATTCTAAGAACAAGCCTTCTTCCAGATATTGTTAAAATAAAAAAGGAGCAACTTTGAAAAAAATGTAATAATGCCCAAAGATTGCTAGAAAGTGTGGGCCTTAACTTTGCTTCTTTGGAGCAGGAGGAGGAGTGTAAGCTGCTTAGTGGAGGAGCTGAGCTCAAAGTTTCAAGTGATACCTCTCACTCATGCATGTCCCCCTCATGCTGTCCTCACCACCTGCTCAGCAGCAGAAAGCAACAGTGCTGCCCTTCCCATGGGATATGGCATTGCAGGGAGACACTGGGTCCTGCTCTTCTCTCAGTTATGGAGCTGGGACTCCTTGCCTCACTTGGCTTCCAGATTATGGAAGCTGGAGTGACTCTTGTTCATGTACAATCAGCAGAAAGCTTTCCAGGAGAAAGAGCAGCATTGAAAACAGAAGTTAGTTCGGGATGAGCACCTCAAGAGATTGGCCAGTGCACTGGTCTGGCTGGAAGGTATATGTATTTCTTATTACTTATGTAAAACTCTTGATTCCTTAGCACAGCAAGGGTGGCATACAGGAGGATCCCACAGATAACCTGCTTTCAGCTGATCTCTAATCAAAAGGAAATACCATTTTGGCAAGGCGTGTGAGGAGCAGCAAGCGCTGCCTTCACTGGGGACAAGTCACACCGTGATCTTCAGCTGCTGGAGGAGACTTAGGGATGACTAATATGTAATAAAGCAGAACAACAGGTCTGGCCCCCTGATAAGCCTTTGATTCACTGGCAGACACTGACAGATGAAACTAAGAACTGCTTCATGTGCTCAGATAAAGCCATCTGAATACCACCACAAATAGGAACTTTAAGCAGATTTTTCCTTGTAAATAGGATGTGGAATAATAGCTATGCTAGAAAGCTCTCAGGGATCTCTGTCAAATAACTTCTTTCACATTTGTTTTCCCAAAAGTTTTTAAAGTAATATTAATCATAAAATAAATCATTTAGCATATTTAAAAATATAAATGAAATATCTGATCATTACTTCCAAGAAACAGTATGAAATATTTAGGTTTTTCTCCTTTTTAAAGTAACTGTTTCCATCACAGGATTGTAGCATTCCACATGGCTGGACAATGCCATACTTTCATCTTCAGACAAAATAACCATCATATATTTGCAACCCTCCTTGTCATGGGTAAATTTGCTGTTTAAAAGTTCCCTACTTTTAGGCTCTGATCTCGTTACATTCAGCTGGAACAGAGACGGGGCAGCAGAAAGACAATTTTTCATCTCTCCAGAAAGATTCTCACTTTCAGAGCTCAGCACCCTTCGTTGTCATTGGCAAAGCTTCAATTCCATGAATACATGACTTTGAGCTTGTGTGCCCTGTAGTGTCCCCATAACTGACCAGGGTAGGACATGCTATCAGAGGACTCTCTGTGGAGCCCTGCATGGAATGGCAGGATCCTATCAAAATGCCTTGTAGCCAGAGGGTTTGCTTGGAGGGACTACTGGTAGTCCCAGCTGGCTCGGAGGTGCAGAGGCTCAGGGTGTCCCATGGGGACACTGTCCTGGCTCCCTGTCCCCACCAGTGCCTTACTGTGCAGGGAGCACATCACATACCCAGTGAGGTAAGAGCATCAGCAGGTGGGTTGGTTTCAATGTTTTTTTATCACTACTCCTTCCTTATTAATGCCATATAATCAGTCAGCCCACAAGTAGCTCTAATTGCCTTTCTTCTTTTCCACCCTCTCCCTGGAAGATACACCTGCTCAGACCTGACTTTGCTGATAACCCTTTATTTTCTCCAAGGCAGTGAGCATGTCACCTCTGCATGGGTCTCGTCTCCTCATTGCCTGGCTCTGTGCTGGCACCCAGCATGAGAGCTGCTTGGAGGAAAATATATCCTAAAGCACTTTAGGCCATTGTCACCTACTAGAAAGAAAAATAACCAAAAATTCCTCATTACTGTATGGAAGATAAATGACTGAAAATTCATTACATGTGTCAGCTATTAAATGATGTGTGATGATGTGCTTCAGCAGCTGATCAAGGAAGAGATGAAACTACTCCATGAAACAGAGGGAAGGGGAAAGACATAAGGATCTGCCTAGAATAAACTGAGCCCTCTCCAAGACATGAAACACAGGTTTTGTTGCACTGAAGTAATTGTTAAAAAAGAAAACTATTGGATTTGATGCTGAAATAAAATAAAGGTCTTGGTTCAATAAATAAAATCCTGGTAGTAGCGGCTGCAGTCTCCAGCTGTGCCGCTGCTGTAATAAAAGATCCTGTTTTCCAGTGCAAAGCCTGATGAAAACATTTCCACTGTGAGCAGATCCACCTCAGCAGTTAGCAGCATACTGCTGTGGCCAGCAGCCTCCCTCTGCACAGTGTTTCAGAAATAATTGTCTCAGGGTCCCCTATATTAGCCCTTTAGCCATTTTATACCTAATTACCCATCCTCAGACCCAGATCTCTCTCTCAGAACCTGGGCACAGCTCCACCACGTCCTTATCCTAGCCAAGCACAAGTGTCACAACCTCTTTCAGCATTGGCCTTACCAATAACTAAAAGAAAATGTGCATAGTTTCATCATGTCTGGCTAAGCAGGATATCTGCCCCTGCATCAGGGACCTCTCCTTCCCACTGCTCACTGCTTGCCCCAGCACAGGTCTGTGTTCAGCCAGATCTAATGGGATTTCATGTAGTTTTTTCCAGGTAACCAGTAGAACATTGCCTGCCTCAAGGCCAAGGAGTGATTTCTGTGGAGACTCCACTTGAAACATACCCATGTCAACTGCTCTCAGAGAGGTAATTCTTTAGCTCATATTTAATTCACTTTGTGTGCTGTGTTGATTTTGTACTGAACTGGGTTCTTGAATGTTACATTGTGGAATACAAAGTCAAATATTTTACAGAAGCTTAAACCAACACTTTATTAAGCAAAACTGTAATCTCATTATAAAAAAAAATCTAGTTAGTTTTAGAAGATCTATTCCTGTTGATGGGCATTAGTGACATTATCCCTTCTTATTTTTTAAATTCTGCAGTTGTTTCTCATTTTCTGGGACCCATTATCTCCCCAGGATCAAAGCTCAGCAGGCCTATCAATATTCAAACCATTCAACTTTCCCTTAAATAGGAGCTTTTCTTCTCCTGTTGTAATTTTGCTGGTACTCCATGATCTCTGCAAAAACAGCATTAGCCAGTAAAAACATTAAGTTCACTTCCAAACAATTCCGTGAAAATTATTTACAGTACTAATTTGAAGATGCTGAGCTGTTGTGACTATTGCTTGCTACCCCCTGAACTTCTGCTGTTATGCAAAAAGTTGTATCATCCTCTCCTGTGGATGAGGATATGGTTGTTTTTCTCCCTAGATTCAGAACAGGAATATTTGTTCATTAAAACTTCACCTTTCTGCATAATTATTGTCATTTCTATAATTTCAATTTGGTAATAGTCCAAAGACATTGTTCGTTTTTTCTTCATCCCTTAATATATTTTAAAGACTTTCCCTTCTGCTTTTTTTCTCTGTAGCTGCAGCCTGTCTCTTGCATTCTTTTCCTCCCATCATCTAATTTATCCAATTTCTAATTTCCAAATTACACTAATTGTAGCATTCCCTTTCTCTGTTTGTTTTCCATTTGGATGTAAACATTGCTCCTTTCAGTGTTTCTCTGAGACACATGCAATTTCTGTAACCATCTCAGGGATCCTTTGTTAGCAGAGGGATTGGGGATTTCAGAGGCTTTGGCTGCAGTAGCCTACAAAGGTACTTGTGTATTTTCTGAGTTCTGTTTCACAGTTTGCCCTGGTGCATAATTGTTTTTCATTGGAAAACCGACTTTTTCAAAGCAACAAATACATGGGTGATTAACTGAGATTTTTTTTCTGGCTTTCCACGAGTTATGATCAACAGTTGATCTTGTGCTCCTGAAGGAATGGCTACATCTCTGTCCTGGAGTTAATTTCTCTCTACTGAGAGCAAATAATGTCTTGTTGGGCCACACTTGTTTGGGGATTAGCTGAAATAAACTCAAGAGCTTCAGGGGGTGCTGATAGGTGCACAGTAATGCCTGAGTTCAGCCCTCCCTGGGCACTTTCTCACTTCCACCTCCATCAGAGGAGCAACCTGAACTGCACATATTTGGATGGGTGTCCTGTGGCTGCTGCCTTCCCTGGGTTGCTTAGGCTTGTAGGTCTGTGCTAAGAATATGCAGTTCAAATGACATAGAAAGTAGTGCCACATAAACAGACACAGGATCATGGTTGAACTAATTTATCCAGTTATCCATCAGATCAGGTTGATATCAGATAACATACAGTTACTTCACAAGTGTCAGCTCTGATTACTCACATCAAAATTATTATAGAAAGTAACTTATTTATTTAAGAAAAAAAATCCCCAAACTGGAATCCATGTTAAGTTTACTTTAATGTTAAATAAGAAATCAATTAGAGCAAATCCTTGCTAGTACCTTCCTCATCTTGTATATTTGTCCATGCATTTCCCAACCACTGAGCTTCTCAGGAATACTGTTTTTCTCTATTTACTCCAAAACATTTGATATGGCTGACCACAGCTTTCTCTCAGCCAGCATTGTTGAGTGTGCTCTCTGCAGTGACCCATTGCCAGGTGACAGGATGCTCAGGAGACCCTGGGGCAGGGAAGAAGCCACATTTCTAAAGCACATGGTACACTGTGTATATGCAGCATCAAGGTGTTTCCCAACAGGTTCTTACAGGAAGATATTTGTTGGGCATTTGCATTCCCAAGATGGTACCAGGATCTAAAATTTTCTTCTCTACAGAGAAGAATTAACTGAACAGCATCTCCAGGAGCCCACTCACAAAGATGACCTCTACATACACAGCAAAATTGATTAAATGGTCACTTGCTTCCCTGCAGTTTCAGCAAGGCCAGCAGGTCAATCACATTAATATCAGATACTCTGTTTTATTGGAGATTTTTTGTGGAAATAAATGTCAGCATGGCTGCAGTCCAGAAATGTAAAGATTCAGCAGAGAGGTCAAATATAAATGGATCTTACCTTGTGGTTTGACAAAGTTTCCTCCATAGATATTTCTCCCTAGCCACCTCAATCTACAGATGCAATACAGGACATGCTCTATGGTTAGGAGAAATGTTAGAATAAAGTGAGTCAGTATGACACAGAAGCAAGTGAAATTCAGTTCTTTTTGGGTGCAATACATCTCCCCTGACATTGGACACATTATTATAAACATCTCCATCTCCATTAGGAGCATGGGCTCCTTTCAGAGCTAAGAAGACAAATCAAGACAGTTAAGGCAGGAGCTACCAGACACATTGAAGGTACCTATCATAAATAAAGATTGACCATAGCTTGAAAAAGCCTGCTGCGTGCAAAAGAAGGTCCTTGTTTGTAAAGAACCCACATTTTTGATGATAGGTATCTTGAAGGGTGCTTGCAGTAGAGCTCACAGGAAGGCCATGGCCTATCAGCCTTTCCACTAGTTCTCCTTTTGCAGACTTCTGTCTGCAGTTCAGTCTCCTGCTTCCTCCATCATTTCCCTGCCCTGAAACAGCTCCAGTGCCATGACCAGTGTCTCTACAGCTTTACCATTATGGCCACAGGGGCTGGAGACCTGGAAGCAGCAGAACTTGGGGATTTCTTCTGCTAAAGCAGCCTACAGCAAATCCCAGAACCTCCAGATTTCAAAGTTTGCAGTGTAATATATTAAAAACATATTACACATTCAAATGCATAACTTCAAATATCAGAGTGTTATAGAATAAAGTGAAAATTAAAGGGAAAGAAAAGGTGAATGCTTCAGTGGTTCTGAATTCTTCTGCCCCAGCATTGCACAGGCCTCTGTCAAAAAACTCAAGTACCTGTTGAAGCTGGTAAAATGACCAAGACACAAATTTACAAGCACAAGGTTGTTTGCATTACTGGCAACTGCTCACTAAATTTCATGTTTTGTTTACTCACATTCATCCTTGTCAGACTAAATTAGGTCTCAAAACATTTTTAAAATGTTGGACAAATGCTGTATATCATTAAGGGAAGATTCATTATCTGCATAGCATTATTAAACTTGTATCTTACACCCTTTTTAGTACCACTTTTTCCTAAGTTAATTACCCAGAGCTTTTCAGCACCAAGAACACTAATAAAACCTCTAACGGGCTGCAATCAAACAATTTTTTTGTTAAAAGAGAAAAAGAGCTTGGATTTATGTTTAAAGGCAAAAAATTAAGAATAATGGCAGATCTTTGAAGAATAAACATTGTATTTGCATTTTCAGAGGCTGGCTTGTTCCCTGATTACTGAGAGCCTTGCTACTCTTATAGATGAGGTGAATGTGAAAGGGGTGAAAAAACACTTTCCCTCAAAAAACATCCTCCATGTGGCAGTGATCTTGGGAAGGGTTTCTCAGGAACCCTTCTACTGCCTGATCTCCCTGGTGCAGGGACAATGCTCTGTTGATGGGACCAGGAGCAGCAGGTCCTTGGTGATTATGCCATGGAAAACTATGTAGCAAGAGGCAATGCCATTATGGATGCTGTGAATATTCCCTCAAAGGTCTTGATCAACTGCAGCAATATTTACCTAGTCGTCCACTTTTTATTTCAGAGAGAAAAAGGACAGCAAACATTAAGGAGAGTGGCCCTGTGAGAGCTCTCATTTGCAATTGTAAAACTCTTAACAGATGAAGGACAGTAAGAAGGCTAGAAATAAACATGGCACATTTATTGATTTGGATATTTTTAGACAGAGAAACATGCTATCTCTTATGTAGGAAATATTACATAAAAGAAAGGTGTCCTTGCACTGCTGTATCTCTTTCCATAAAACAGTGCATGGAAGCCAGGCAAGAATTCGATGAACAACCCTGAGCTTAGCATCTCTGGTATTTTGGTCTAATTTATTGCCTCTTAAGAAGTGGTTTGACCAGACTCTGCAGAAGTCAATTCAGGGGAAGTATAAGATGCTGTTGCCCAGAAGAAAATGGCACCATGAAATGGAAGCAAAACCCAGACAAAAGGCTAAGAACACAGCACAAAAGGCTAAAAACACAGCACAAAAGGTTTAATAGAGACAATATTCAGCCAGCTGTGTAGATACAGTAGCTTCCCCTGTACTACAGCTTTGCAAAGGGCCTGGGGATCCTGAGATAAGGCACTGGTGTAGTGCAGACATGTTCAATTAGGAATTACTTGGAGAGATTCAAGTTTGGAGGCTGCAGTCAGCCTCAAAGATCTATCCTCATCGCTTGTGGCTAAATCTTTTGTTTGTGCCCTTTGATTTCAGCTTGGGCAGTGTCACTGCAGGGCAGGGCAGGTTGGGCATCCTCTTCCTTCTCTGCAGGGAGTGTCCCCACCTACCTGCCCCTGGTTTCTGATCACACAGTGTGTGAGTGTATAAAGGTGGAGCAGCCCTCTGGGGTTTGTCCTTTCTGCCTGTGACAACGGACACCTTCGTGCACTCGCAGGCCGGCACAGAATGGCAGTGGGATCCTCCAGGGAAAATGCACAGCACAAAGCCTGCTCAGGGATAATTTGCCCAGGTGATACAAGTGCTTGTTCCTGCAATGACTGGGGAGTTGACAGGCAGATTTTGTAGTTATGGTTATTCGCAGTGAACAGTTCCCACTGTGCTTCAAGCTGCAGTGTTTAACTGGTATTAGCCTTTTTCCAGCTGTTTGAAATCTAGTGAGCAATGTTGCTTCGCTTCTCCCCTTTGCCACTACTTGCCTCCCTGGGGGGAATACTTTGGCTGTTTTCCCATCTGAAGATATGTTTGGAAATTTGGCTGAGTTCAGGGAGCAAATTGCCTCTTTCAATCTCATTGCAAACACCACTGGAGTTATTTGGCTTCATAGTTATATTCATCTCCGTGTACTCATTGTAGAACACTGCCCTGCCCTCCACAATGCTTCTAACCCTCTATGGCTGGTCTTCCTCAGCATGAGCAGAGATTTTTCACACCGTTTTTGCCAGCCGTTCTTCCATAAGTACTCACAGGGTCTTGCTAGCCCTCTGTGTGCTGGTTGGGCACCAAGCAGAGGCTGGAGCTGTTTTCTTTTATCTGAAAAGCTGCTGAGGAGGCACACAGACTTGGTCCCTCTGCTCTACACACAGTAAAATGGCTGCAGTAAATCAGCTTGCCAGAGATTATGCCAGTGAGGCCAATAAAGCAATGAATGTTCAAACAGAGTTTCAGCCCTGCACTTCAAAACCTGCTGTTCAGAAGAAATAGGGTCTGTCTTAATCAGCACAATCCTGTCAGAGAAATAAAGCCTGGCTCTGCAAAACTGCTGAAGTCTAGGACTTGTCCTAAAGGTTTGTGATTGATTGATAGATTGATTGATTGATTGATTGATTGATTGATTGACTGATTGACAGACAGAGAGTAGAGAGTCCAGGCAGAGAAGCTCCTGCCAAGACTGACAGGGAACTGCTGGGTGTCCTGGAAACCCAGCATCCACGTGGCTGCAAGCTGGGATGCCCTTGTACCCAGAGCATGTGCAGCCCTCCAGGCAATGCCAGACGGGAAGAGTTGCATTAGCCCTTGGAGACCAGAGCATCTTCCCTGTTCAATACCAAGGCTTTGCCAGTATCACCGACCAGCTGCTGCAAACCACCTACTGAAACAGAATTTTACTGTATGATGAGTTATGCTTTGGCTGAGGGTGGTGGTGGAAGCAGATCAGCAAGTCCACAAACTGAAAAATTACATCCTATGACAATGACTACCTATTGCATGTGGATTTGCTGTTAAACAGGATGTTTTTCTGTTCTATGCAATATCTCTGCAAATGGTGTTCAGTTCAGAGCACCGCTTGAGACTAAGGCAGTAAGATGTTCCTGTGAATCACAGAAACCATGATACAGGAGATATACTTTTGTTAAGCGATCTGACCAATTTGTAAGTTATTTAAAAGCAATAGTGTCCTAGGATCATCACAAAGAACATAAATCTTTATTAGTGATGGGTGCTAAGGCAGTTCTATAGCAATGTTACTATTACTATTATCCTCTTAACCACCACGTACATGTCAAAATATTCATTTGTGTGTGTGTATGTGCGTATATATATATATATATGTATATATATATGTATATATATTGCTTTATATCACTCCAGAATCAAGTTTTTTAGTGAAGGAGAATGTTTTACATTTAACCTGAAAGATACTGATTGCCACAAAAATACTTGGGGAGTAATGGGAAATGCAAATGCTGCACAAATGCTTGGAAGAGATCCAAAGTGAAGCTATTAAAACCTACATCATGCCTTCCTGTTCTGTGGCTGTTGCTGTGTGATATCATGTACAGAGATGTCAAATTACTTAGAAGACTGAAATCTGTGCAACTCAGCACCTTTCCCACCAGTAAATTAGAGAATCAAAGTGGAATCAAACTATTAGAGGTGGTTCCCATGGTGTAAAGAGGCATATTTCCCTGCATAAATATGCTTTTAAGGGACAAATTCACCAAGAAGTTGCTTTCCCAGCTTGTGTGCAATGTGCACACAATGTGCAGTGTGAGCAGAGCTCCAGACCTCTCACTGCTGAGGAAGTCACT
Organism: Neodrepanis coruscans; assembly: GCA_013400695.1. Classification (NCBI taxonomy): domain Eukaryota; kingdom Metazoa; phylum Chordata; class Aves; order Passeriformes; family Philepittidae; genus Neodrepanis; species Neodrepanis coruscans. The sequence goes on from VYZS01102713.1 coordinate 54,961, forward strand.
TTCTCTCTGCAAACTTCGGAAGTTTTTATCAGTCTGTAATTTTACCAGGGCTCTGTTTGGGCTGTATTCCGCCATGAGATTGTGTCAGCTGTGTCTCATTTTAGTGAGAATATCACAAATCAGGGCAGGTGGCTGCAAAGGGTTATTTTATAAGACAGACCTTTGTGGTTTGCCTTGCCTGAGAAGGCAGAGTCCATAGTGGGAAGGGTGAGGTGGTAGCAGGACTGTGCCTGGGGAATCAGTCACACCCTTCTGTCATCCAAGCTGGCTGCCTATTGCAAATGAAGCGGTAAAAGTCAAGCATTGCTCTTCACTGACTTTCCAAAGTCACTCCAGGTCTCCTGAATGTAGAAACCATGGGCTTCTTCACATTTATGTTGTAGTGCTCCTGGTACTGCACCTCCAACTTGTCCATTACAATGTGCATATAGCTGAGAGGTTGAAATCCTGAGGATTCTAGGCAAAAGGCATGAAGCTAGATTTCTTGTCCAGATGAAGTTTTGGTGGGTGTTTTTTTCACTAAACTTGGCAAGGGTTTGGTTAAAAGCAGCTTTCAACCTCTCTGAATTTGTGAAAGCCTAAAACTTTCCCAGGGAATCTTTTCAGGAATTTCCCAGGGAGCCTGACAGTGGTATTGTCCATGTGAAAAACAAAAAATTAAGGTTTGACCAGAGAAACGTTTTTGCAAAAAGTCAACCAAATCCATGAGTTCCTGACCAGCTCAGGAGGGGACCCAAGAGAGCTTTTCCCAATGAGTCTTGGAGTGTTAAGACAATTACCATAATTTCCAACATAACCATAGAAGAAGCAGCCTCTTTCTAGTTGTGTGGGTTTTCAGTTTGAGTGAATGCCCCAATCCCTACCTTTGCAAACCTTTTGCTCCTGCCAGCACTGGCCAAGCTTCTGGACGGGATCCTCCATGGGCTGGATGTTATTTCATCCTGTCTGATGGCAACAGCAAAGTCCTTATGAGCAGCATCAAGTCAGCTTGCCAAGTCTGAGCCACTCCTTTGCTGATTTAATAGCAGAGGAATTTCAAAGTGTGAGCCATGGCCATGCCATCGGTGAGGATGCTCCACTGCACCCGGGCAGGATTGCCGGGAAGTACGCAAACAACCGGCTGGTATTTGTTTCAAATTGTTGATATGTAAGCAGGGAGCATGCTGTGCATTTAAATCACTTTCACACTAAATTTGGAACAGAAATCATTAAATATTTATTCTGTGCCTAAAATACTGCTCAAGCGTCCTACTTACTGATATTACATATTAATTCACATAGATTTTGCAGTACTGATAATGCATTTATTTTAAAATGGTGACTCTGAGGCATTCATCATGATTGGGCTGTTTAATAAAAAGAGAGATTCATGGCCCCAGAGGAATTCCATCTAGTCACTTCCATAAACCTGGGAAGTGGCTCGTGCAAAGGGAAATTCAAGGGTTCATAATCATTATGAAAAAATACCACTAGCTGAAAGGTTTTAGTGACATGTTGAAGACNTATATATGTATATATATATGTATATATATTGCTTTATATCACTCCAGAATCAAGTTTTTTAGTGAAGGAGAATGTTTTACATTTAACCTGAAAGATACTAATTGCCACAAAAATACTTGGGGAGTAATGGGAAATGCAAATGCTGCACAAATGCTTGGAAGAGATCCAAAGCGAAGCTATTAAAACCTACATCATGCCTTCCTGTTCTGTGGCTGTTGCTGTGTGATATCATGTACAGAGATGTCAAATTACTTAGAAGACTGAAATCTGTGCAACTCAGCACCTTTCCCACCAGTAAATTAGAGAATCAAAGTGGAATCAAACTATTAGAGGTGGTTCCCATGGTGTAAAGAGGCATATTTCCCTGCATAAATATGCTTTTAAGGGACAAATTCACCAAGAAGTTGCTTTCCCAGCTTGTGTGCAATGTGCACACAATGTGCAGTGTGAGCAGAGCTCCAGACCTCTCACTGCTGAGGAAGTCACTTTCTCTCTGCAAACTTCGGAAGTTTTTATCAGTCTGTAATTTTACCAGGGCTCTGTTTGGGCTGTATTCCGCCATGAGACTGTGTCAGCTGTGTCTCATTTTAGTGAGAATATCACAAATCAGGGCAGGTGGCTGCAAAGGGTTATTTTATAAGACAGACCTTTGTGGTTTGCCTTGCCTGAGAAGGCAGAGTCCATAGTGGGAAGGGTGAGGTGGTAGCAGGACTGTGCCTGGGGAATCAGTCACACCCTTCTGTCATCCAAGCTGGCTGCCTATTGCAAATGAAGCGGTAAAAGTCAAGCATTGCTCTTCACTGACTTTCCAAAGTCACTCCAGGTCTCCTGAATGTAGAAACCATGGGCTTCTTCACATTTATGTTGTAGTGCTCCTGGTACTGCACCTCCAACTTGTCCATTACAATGTGCATATAGCTGAGAGGTTGAAATCCTGAGGATTCTAGGCAAAAGGCATGAAGCTAGATTTCTTGTCCAGATGAAGTTTTGGTGGGTGTTTTTTTCACTAAACTTGGCAAGGGTTTGGTTAAAAGCAGCTTTCAACCTCTCTGAATTTGTGAAAGCCTAAAACTTTCCCAGGGAATCTTTTCAGGAATTTCCCAGGGAGCCTGACAGTGGTATTGTCCATGTGAAAAACAAAAAATTAAGGTTTGACCAGAGAAACGTTTTTGCAAAAAGTCAACCAAATCCATGAGTTCCTGACCAGCTCAGGAGGGGACCCAAGAGAGCTTTTCCCAATGAGTCTTGGAGTGTTAAGACAATTACCATAATTTCCAACATAACCATAGAAGAAGCAGCCTCTTTCTAGTTGTGTGGGTTTTCAGTTTGAGTGAATGCCCCAATCCCTACCTTTGCAAACCTTTTGCTCCTGCCAGCACTGGCCAAGCTTCTGGACGGGATCCTCCATGGGCTGGATGTTATTTCATCCTGTCTGATGGCAACAGCAAAGTCCTTATGAGCAGCATCAAGTCAGCTTGCCAAGTCTGAGCCACTCCTTTGCTGATTTAATAGCAGAGGAATTTCAAAGTGTGAGCCATGGCCATGCCATCGGTGAGGATGCTCCACTGCACCCGGGCAGGATTGCCGGGAAGTACGCAAACAACCGGCTGGTATTTGTTTCAAATTGTTGATATGTAAGCAGGGAGCATGCTGTGCATTTAAATCACTTTCACACTAAATTTGGAACAGAAATCATTAAATATTTATTCTGTGCCTAAAATACTGCTCAAGCGTCCTACTTACTGATATTACATATTAATTCACATAGATTTTGCAGTACTGATAATGCATTTATTTTAAAATGGTGACTCTGAGGCATTCATCATGATTGGGCTGTTTAATAAAAAGAGAGATTCATGGCCCCAGAGGAATTCCATCTAGTCACTTCCATAAACCTGGGAAGTGGCTCGTGCAAAGGGAAATTCAAGGGTTCATAATCATTATGAAAAAATACCACTAGCTGAAAGGTTTTAGTGACATGTTGAAGACCACTAAAATCTGCTCTTCCAGAATAAAGACATTTCAAAGCCTAGTAGAAATTAGGAGTAATTTCCTTTGTGGTGATAGTGCGGTACATTTAGAGAAGTAATCGTACTATTAGATTATCGTACTATTAGCTAAAGCACAGTTGCTACAAATTGATTGCTACCTTCTCCAGGTGCTTTCCTGAAGTATGAGGACCAGTTGAAAAACGAGCACAAGAAACTTAAAAATAAGTAAATAGATGCATCTTAACTTGCAGTGACCCCAGGGAGGGCAACCAGGCACTGAATGGATGCAGCAATCCAGTCCAGGTTTTGTAGGAGCCCTGTGCATGATAGAATAGATCAGCTGCAATTATTTCCAGGCTCTGGGTGAGCAGAGTAGGGTGCATTTGATAAATTAACCGTGGTCCTCCTATCTGCAATAAGCTTCAGTCATTTTTAATTATAGACGCCTTGAAAGCTGGGAGCCAGTGCTGATTGGGCAGCAAAATATTGCTACAATCCTCTCAGCAGTGTTTGGAAAAGGATTTTGAAGCTGAACCTGACACGGATGTGATACTGCCAGTCTGGCCAGAAAGTGGAGATAAATAGCTTGCTTGTGGATTTTGCTGAGTAGCTGCAGACACCAGGTCTGGTCTCTTTCAGGGTCTGCTGGGTCAGGCTAATTTGGTGTTATTTATTTTCACACTTGGTATAATAAACCCTAGGAAGAGTCTGGAAAGACCAGAAGCAGTGTCAGGATAAGTGCATCCTCAATGGTGAGCAGGCTCTGTCTATGTCCACGGAGGAGACCAAGGGGCACAGGACATGCGTTATGTTTCCCACCACTGTTAAATGACCCTATCTCCTGCCCTGTGTTATCAAAGGAGGCAATTCAACTTCTCCTCCTCTGCCCCTGCCCTGATGTGCCCTTTATTGTGCATTCTCACTTCTCTTCCTGCAGCATTTGCTCTCCTGGTGCCTCAGAGCAGTAGCAGGTGCCTGGAAGAAATGCAGGTGGTTATCATCACGAGCATCAGCCTCAAGGCAGAGGAGGTACCAAAGCTTATATGCTGGATGTCTCCTTCCCGATGAAGAGCTGTGGGAGGCAGAGGGTTGGGAAGCAGCAGTATTGCCTGTGGAGGCCAGGGCTGCTTCAAACCCAGCTACCAGCACCCCCCACACAACCGCTGCTGCAGCATGTCTAAATCCAGTTACAGGGTGGAATATGCACTCCTACCTCAGCACGCAGGGCTATTTCTGACTCCAGAACCTGGATGCTGTGGGAGCTCTCATTTCTCTGCAGATGCTAATCAGGTCTGGAAAGCAGCACCCAGTACCTGCAAAGGAGGGACAGGAGAGGGAAAATGGTGTCTCAACAGACTTTTTCAAGGGACTGAAAAGCCTTCCCAAAGCACCTTCAAACACACTATCCAGAAATAGATTAGGAGGTGACCTCGTTGTGAGCCCCAGTTTCCCAGCAGGGCAGGTGGAGTGGGAAACTCCACCTCTGCTGGTAGGAAGGCTCTGCCGTTCCCCAGAGGGCAGCTACCACTGAACAGGACACAGACAACCAGTCCCACCGTGGAGAACAGACTGACTCTCAGCTGGCTGGAAGTTGCCCTTTGAGGTGGCAGTTTGCTGAGGGAAGGAAATTTGCTTACCAGGTGGTATTTGAGGGAGCCTTGTGCTGTAAATACTCTGTGTGCAGGGCAGGGAGGAAGCTGAGCACTGGTAAGAGAAATGCTGGACTGCAGCAGTAGCACCCTGGCTCTTGCACCATCCACAGCTGTAGCAGCTGTGTGTTCTGTGGTGCCTCCTTTCCCTATGCCTCCTTTCCCTATCCCAGGTTTCCCTGATGTCAAGGGGTTAAGTGAGGCCAGCAGCCCTGGTTGGCTCCACTTTTCTCCTGGCACAGCCCTGATGCAGCCAGGATCCCAATGTAAATATTAGCTGAGCGTGTGTGAATAGGTGAAAAGAGCCCCGGGTTAAGCCACTCTGTTTGGGAGACACAGCAATCTATATAACGCTGTTACCAAGAAACAAGGATTGTTTTCTGTGCTATTTTAGGAAAGAATGAAACAAATGGAGCCTAAGACACCCCAGGATTTCTATTTCCACTCTGTAAATGAGTGTTATTACCAAGTGGTAGTGTTTTCCAGTGTCACTCTGTAGCTGGACTCTATTCATGCTTGAATCAAAGGACGTGTTGCTTGAACCTGCCCACTCATACACTCCTGTTACCCAGTTCTTTAATCTGCTCTGTTGCAAGGTGAAAACTGTCTGGCCTCTCACAGCATGTGCCCAAGGACATGGCAGTAAGTCCTCAAGAGAAGGTACCATTTACTCAGCACTAGCTGTGGCACAGCCTAAGCCAGGCTGGCCCTCAACAGCTTCTATGCTTCCTCTGTCAGTTGCTGTTAAAATTTCTTATCTTTATAAACTGTAAAATATTTTTAAATAGATTCTTTGCCTCTTACTTTGCCTTTTTTCCTCCCTCCACTGTCACCCGATACTGTACAAAATTCAGACTTGTGTTGTTGCCAAACTATTTTTCCAAAACAAGAGGTACAGGTGAGTGAACACTTATTTACAATTTTGATGGCACATTGCCAAATGATGGGGTTTGTGGTGGGTGGCAGCCAGAAGAACAAATGATCACAGATGCTGGACTCTTATACACACACCAAGATCAGCAGCAGACAGCAATGTGATTTCCAGGTGACTGGCAACATGACCACCTCTACATCACCTGAAATCAGGAGCTGCTCTAGAGTCAGTTCCAAAGCAAAGATCAATCCTACTTGTGTTTCCTCCACACCACTCCAGTGTTTTCCAATCCATCCCCAGAATACTGCAGATGTCAGGCAAATCCTCTCAGGCTCACTGAAACAGCACCATCTGAGCTGGGGCAGGGGCTAGTGGGTGCAGTGGGAGTGGGGAGAAGCAGTGAATATCCCAGTACCAGCAGCCTGCACACTTACTTTGCTCCAAATCTCATGCTCAGTGTGAGCGATTTGCAAATGACCTCAAGTTCTGCCAGG